>DWTW01001916.1:0-11802 GCA_018246275.1 Papilio slateri
TTCCAGGATTTTGGTATGAAAAATTAAGTGGGTGGGGCCCCCCCCCTTCCCACTTAATTTTTCCTTTCCGAGACGTACCCGTGTCTAAACCCGGGTTCTAAACTCGGGTTTTTTACACTTACTTACAAAGAAATTTAACACTAGCTGAGTTATATGTTATTTTATTATTGTTGTCTGTCTCTTCAAATGGCATGGGTAGGCCGGGGCCGTTTTAGTTATAGTACAATATAACTTAAAATGGTTAAATTTAAACAAAACAGCAAAATGAAAAATAGGAGGTAAGGATTAGTATTCAGGCCTTATATTATTCCTTGCTCTGGTACGTATTTACAAAATTTAATAAATGTGTCTTTGGTATTCTTACTTTTTAATCAAAGCAGTCGGGGTGAAGACCAAACCCCATATTGATTAATGTCCCGTTTCATTTGTGAAGTGACAATTCCGATGGGACTCGATTGACGAATGGAACATGTGTTACTTAGATATATAGACGGTCCGAACGACTAAGGTTCTCTTTCTTGACGCCGTTAGCGCCTACCCGGTACTCTGCAAAATACAACTGGAACCCGTGCTGGTACAAGATTTTATGGGGCATGTCGGGTCCGAATACTGCTGCATCTGTGACCCGGCACGGAGTGAATTCGTGTTGCATGTAATAGTCGACTGCCCTGATTTAAATGCACACAGCGTCGAAACTGAAAATAAAATGGCAGAGAAAATAGAGTTGAGTAATATCGTACTTGTGTCATTTTATATTATTATACGTATACATATTATTTTGTACTAAATTAATTGAAGCTGGGTTTGTCGTGAAAAGGGTAAATGATTGCGTCTTATGTTTGTGAGCCGGACATCAATAAATAACAACTTTATCACGGACTATTCATTTAGACATCTGAACGAATGAAAACGATATATCATTTAAAGACCCCGCCACACCTCGTGACCACAAGAACTTTTTTGCGAAGATCTCTATGCCAACCTTACATTTGGCAATAAATCAATATACTTTTAGCGAGAGATTATATTATCAGGTTAAAAATGAATTTTATAATAACTTTCAATCTCATTAGAAATCTATGCATAATTCATACTTGAAGTCAGATTTGAAAATTATATATCATGATAATATGATTAACGATAGATTAATTCCTTTTGAAAGTATTATTTAAGGAGAATTTAAATTATTAGTAATTTCAATAACCATAATTTTTGTTAACGATGTGAGGAAATCGATTATTTAGTAATTACTCAAACAGACATGGTGGTTGATGACGATTTCGACGACGAAGGTATGCAAGTCACAGATGGAAGATTGATTGCAGATCATTGCAGAGAGATTGAAGATTGAAATATATCGGCTACCGACTGTCATCGTGATCGATATGAGTCAGGAAATCAGATTTAATATAATTGTCTATTGGGTGCGTTATTATGCTGATACATTGCAGCACTTACACAACTCGCTCCCTTCCACATAATGTCTTCCACTGCAGCCTTAATGCAGTTATTGATGCTAATACAAGCGGCTTTCACTTCAGCAACCCGCAGCATTATAATTTGTGACGCCGCCTCAGTATATAAGCCTTTAACGCAATTAACCTTTTATCGTCATTATTGTGTGTATAGATTATCGGAGACTTAAGTTCGATAGAAATTTACATTCTTGTTTCATAGTGTTCATAGATTGAACAATTGAAAATGGTACCAAAGATGTTATCTAGGAAATATGAGATTATACACAGTCAAGACTTGAACGAAAACAGATAAAGAAAAATCTAGAATAAAGGAAGAAGACAGAGATATAGGCTGCTTCATACAAAACGAAAGATCTGTGGTCAATGATGTTCAGTATCTGATAAGTCACCATAAGAGACGATTACTTTGATATGATTACTTTGAATTTAAATATATTCTTATATCTTGTCCGTACGTTCATCATTTTACATCGATATAATATCGAAATAGACAGGTAACTGATACAAACTTGGCAATAATTTTTCTCCCCACGTTCAGAAATAACATTCTACGTCTCATTGCCCTAGCTTTTCGCTCCGTCAGTCATAATACCTGTAGCAAATGTTAGGAGATATATTTAGACAAGGGGGGTCTCTGAAACACCTCTTTCGAATGAAAGAAGTACTACCGATGGTAACGCCAACTACCGGATCCATGTGTGAACACGAACCATTCCACCAACCCCACTCAAACACAAACACATAAACTTTCATCAAAATCTGTTCAGTAATTTCGGGAGAGTTCAATTATCTACACTATTATTTACACAAATATTTATATAAAAATTAAATACTAGAAATTAAGCATTAACCAAGCCTGGCAGGTTTATGCATCACTGCAAAGCCTTTCTTCTCCATCATTCTCAATATATTCGTTCTATTTTCATTTTTTCCCTACCCCCACTTTATGTCGGCACAGGACGACCGTAGTCCATACTGTAATAGGTTTTGGATACAGCTATTTTTTACAGCCGGCTGCCCGCCGGACGCCTACCCTCCCCGGGCATATATAAATTGTTTAATAATATATCTTTTAACCATTCCAACCAAGTTTTAATCTTAGTTTAAAACTTAACTTAGACATGGTTCACGACAATAGTCCAATGGCCGATTCGAACCAACGACCATGTTGTGCATGTTTTGCAGATTCAATATATTTAAAAAAATCGAATATAGAAAGAACATTTTTATTAATATTGTTCTATATTCGATAATGTTTTATTTACATTCATTCGAAGAACAAAGATTATATCAGATTATATCACATCAAACATTTTAACGAATCTATTGCGAAAATAATTTCTAATAATCCGTCACGTCCGCGTACCGGACATATTTTCCAATATACACATGTATCGATCACTCAATAAAGATTTCTATGGCCGCTAATAAGACACCTCGTGACTATAACCTCACGCTTTACCGCCGGTGATCAATAAATTATATTACGCGCTTCATAACAAATTAATGCCGCACATAAATTATAATTTTTATCATCTTACTAATTTTAGTGGTTTAACGGTAGACGTAATGCGGAATATGTATAGACATTAGAGTATTGGAGAAAATAATAGTTTCATATGAGTACATTAAAGCTAACAGCATTCTTTTATAATGTATACAATTAAACGTTACACGATTTTAACCGTATTGAGGAAGGGAGTACTTTGTTTAATGGTGTCAAGCGAACACGCGGTTCACCTAATATTAAGCGACTACTTCTATCCATAAACATTAAATATCCCCGAAAAATGGCAGATGCATTACCAACAAAAAATAAGGAAATGGAAGAACACGAGATGAGAAGGAGATTGGGCTTCCGGTCACCTCACTCACCGACCATAACCCAGAAGTAAACTTCTAATTTAAGTCTGTTTTCTAACATATCCTTATTTGTATAGAACCTTAAGAGCTAAAAGTCAGGCATTTTCATATACTTACGAGTATACTAAACAAAATGTTAATAATGAAAAAAAAACTAGTTTTAGTAGTTCGGATATGTTGAAAGGATGAATGATGAGAGAATAACAAGACAAATTTATAGTGCAAAAGTGAGTGCAGCGTTGGCAGGAGTGTCAGTGCGATACTTAAGAATATGTACCCATAGCCGACGAGCATGTATGGGTAGATATATGGATTAATTAAGATAATTAGATTAATAGAGGGAGGTGTGGCAGGATCGCTCCAAATGGAAATCCGTGATATCTGCCTACCCCGGACGTGAGCTCTTTTAAATTATAAATTGACAAAAAGAAATTCTCAACGTATTTTATGCCATTGCTGGACATAGGTCTGCTCGAGTTAACCTATATCTGTTAATTGTTTTCTTGTATCGAATTCGTATTTTCCTGTACTAGCGTTTGTTAAAATAATATAAATATAAATTTTGCCGTTGTACACATAAACACAAAATGATTATTTTTATTATAGTCAACGAGAGTAGACCTACGTATGTACTTCGAGGTGGAAGCGTTTATGTTTTTGCCATAAAAATTGATGGCAACCTTACATAAAGCGGCCACCTCACGCGTAACGGCTTTTTAATGTAGCTAAGAGCTAACTTCGCCATACTTCATGTAGAAAGTAAAACTTAACACGAGCTCAAGTTTTTATTACGGCACACAAGTACTAATATTTAACTTATTATACCGTCAATGTTGAGGATAAAAAGTAAAAGTGGCATCCGATATTATGTCTTTAAGTCGGAGCCACGATACTATCTAATAGTTGATTTCTATTTTTCGTTTGTGTATGTACTTCATAAGTAAACAAACTACAAGAATCAAAGATAACATCAGCTTTTAACCATGTATTTTAGGCATCAGAGGTATTAATCAAATATCATATATAGCTGCAGAAATCTTAGTATGAGACTTCTTTGCAAGTTCGATGTTCACGCGCAAGTACTCGGTATTGGTCTTGACCTGGGAGCCGAACCTATACTGTTAAATTGAACTTATAACATATACCGTGTTATAATCTAAGGTGACGCATGCAAATATGGGATAATTCTTATGAAAATTATTTACTTTACTTGATTAACCTTAAAGGAACTTCTTCCTGCTTCCTGCTTTATAACACACTAGCTCTTCGAGCCTCGCATGGCTTGAATGAATTTCAGTATTGCTTGTTAAAAATTAATAAAAATGTTACTTGCAAATAATGTAGCTTTCTAATGAAACTCGGATCAATAGTTTATCCATTACCATCAAACACATCTTTCTTATCCCAATAATAATAGGATAGATACAACAAGGCTTTATACAAATCTCTTTATCGACTGTATGGAAAATAATAACTTGCCATGATTTCATTTTCCTGTTAGGAATTTCCTTCTATGAATATAAGTTCAAGACCTAACCTGTGTAGGTTGTTACTGCAATTAGAATTTGGTTTTTTTAATTTAACAATCATTTTATCACAAATAATAAAATGGTTTCACAAATAATGTAACCTTCAAATGGTAAACAGGAGATGTGTCATTATGTGAGAGTTGGTGTAACTTTGAAAAATATATCTTCACCGAGTTCCGCCTTGAATGAGCGACGTCGCCGCACGCTTCAATTTATAAATTGTTGTCGATATTAATTGCTACAAGGTAGACTTGATTAATTTAATCGAGCTTAAATGAAATTAATTAAGTTCCGTGAGTGGCCAATCGGCTGTCATTATGTAGAAAGTATTAAGACGCCTATTCACCGGTACACACATAGAAGGTAAGCGTTTAGAAATACCGGTGAATAAGTTTTATAGCATATTACATGTTGTAAAATCTGTTATTCAAAGGTAAGTGAAATTAAGTACTTCTTACATAGACTGTAATGTCTATTGCGCGAAACGCAGAAAGTCTTCTTGTATATAGAATTTTACTTTGTTGTTCAGAAGTGTAATATTTTATTTAATTTACCAAATTACAACTAAACTATAGAATACCAATAAAATATGTTTGTACGTAACTTGAAATTGTAGATTATAATGAAAAGAAATGTTTCTTCATGTCATTATGGTCGTAACTTTAAGACTAGAAAATCATTTCGAGTTCTTAGCAGCATTGGTGGTCATTGTACCATCGAAAATTTTAAGATTCCAATGAGAATACTATAACAACTATGTTATGGGTTACCGTCAGATACACGTACTAAAGTATGATAGTATAAATTTAAATAATACCTTTGAATTGTAGGTAGAAAAATCGCCTAGCCATTAAATATTGCCAAATGAGTAAATTATAAAATGTTTTATTCAGTAGAAATAATAACGAATAAGTGACTCGATATATCTGTCAAAACGCAGAACTATAAAAACATTTACTTCACGCCGATTTTCAGTAAGGTTTTGGTGTCAATTGAGTCCCCTACGAGAGTTATTGCTGCGGTTGGCTCTAACAACGCACTACTTGCAGTTTAAGGACGTAGCGTCCATACACTTTTTATTACTAGGTAAAATAATATAAAACTCCTGTTCACACTAAGGTTGTAACAATTGAAATGACGCCATAAGTTCACGTGTACACAGTCCTTTACAACGATTTCGCGAAGGTAACAAATTATTTATGTTCTCGAGCCGGCCCGTCCGGAACAAGTTGTCTGTACATTTGTTTTATCTTTTTTCGACTCTTGAATAATAGTGAAGATAATAAAATTCAACCTACGACTTCACTTTGTGTAAATTCGAATGCTACAAGTTTCCTAAAGCCACTGTTCTTATTGCACTCGTGAGTTTTACTTTATCGGACTATTTCGATGAGTGTATTGATTGAAAAACGACGGTTAAAAAATTATAATTAATTATTAGGGCTCTGTGTCATGTCATTATTTGTAAATGTTTGTGGTTCTTGCATTGTCCTCAATGAATGATCATTGTCTGGTATATCGAAACTTGTAAGATGGCGCTGTATAAAATTATCCGAATACTATTTGTTTTAAAAAAAAATATTTTACTAATAAAATGCTAAGTAAAGGTCAATTAATACAGGTGCTGTAAAAAAAACTATATATATTAGAGAACTATGTACATAGTTTGTTTTAAAACTGAGGACTACTTTTTTGAAGGGTGAGCCTTCACTTCCATGCTCTCTCCTGATAAAATAAACTCACTCAACCATGACCAAGTTTTATCACTTAAACGTCGTAAAACTTTTTCACTAGACGAATGATTTTTTTATATCTTGCTCAGACATCCGTGATAGTGACCTCATTATCTGCTTTTAATTGACCCTATGTCTATAGTGGTTGACAAATGTTAAAATAATAAACTAGTAGATAAAACTTATAATATGTGAAAGCATTTGATATTTTTTTACTAGACATTGAATTTTTTGTATACCTACTAGAAGGTATTTATATACCTTTATAATTAAGTAATATTCTCTTAGGTCTTGTATGGAGGTCTAGTCTATCTCCTTTCAAAGCATTAGTAGGCAGCATAAGTACGTACCAGAAATCAGACTAGATTTAGTGAACATATGCTTCGCAGTCTTACAAATATATTGTTGAAGAGCAAAGCAACAGTGTAGAAAAACACAAATTATGTTTGAAAGTAAATGTAAAAAGATTCAAGATAAAAGAATTTATTTTGTATTAACAATGTTAAATCGAAATATTAGTAATCAGAAAAGGTAATACAACTAAAAACCTTGATTAAAAATAACTTGAACGGTCACGGATAACAAAAATAGATTGTGTTGTGCGCATCTATAATAGTATTTCTAAATACTTGTCCATTTGTATTTCACGGTAGCGACTTCCTCGGTACTCGGTCGTTCTAATCTAACCCTTCCTAGTGCTAACGACACGCACGTTAACAATTACCATACAATGAGTGCGTGCGGGGCATCAATGGGGTCGGCGGGGGACCATAAATGTGGCATTGTCTAAGACATCTAACGTCGTCTATCGGCCTTTATACTATTTGTTTACTTATATAAAAAATAAGCACTCAAGCCCGTAACCTACAGTCGTAAGCAGATATTACAGATTTCCATTTGGCACACCTCTCTGGCTTCATCTACGCGTACACGCCCGTCGGTTACGGGTACTCATAATATCGCTTCTCTTCAGTTAATGTTTTATAGTAAGTACAAGGTATATATATAGTATATATATCCGGGTCACATATCAAGTAGTACCAAGAACTTCGGATTGCCAGCCTTTTCGAGGGTGACGCGTTTTCCTTAGCCATTCCCGGAAAGGAATGGGAAATCACATATCAAACAAACTAAGTATTATTATCTCTACGCCTGTAATCTGTTTAATACTGGTACGATTTTAATATTAATGATAACATCGTATCGTGTAGTGAAAGTAAAGATAAATAAAGTTAAAAGGTTATTTTCATCTCTTTCAGACAGGAATAGACTATAGTATATTATTTCGTCATTAGACTACGAACATTGCTGACAGAATGTAGTGGTTTTAAAAAAAACATTGTACAAATACAACTGGCAGCGTTAATGTGAACTTACGTTATAAATTGTCCATGGCGATGATCAAAATTAAACCGAAAATTTTCACTAAAATAATATGTACTTAAGAAAAATCTTTATTAATTCTTTTAGACGTTTTTAATCTAAGTTGTAGACGAACTGATTTCACCTCACGCTCTCATATCTAGAACGACTGAGCCAACGCACCGTGCAGTCCTACGCCCTTTAGAACGTTTGGTGTGCCGACAACGATACTCATCGGTCTTTCACCCCATCTCGTGTTTATCCAACTGACTGTTCACATTGCTCGATGCATTTTCTTGTTTTCATTGCAGAATACTGTACTGCCATTCATTTTCTTATTTATTTATTTTATATTAATAAAAACATAAGTAAACAGGTGGGGTTTGTATACTTGGGATGCATGTTCTGTAGAGGTGAACGCGAAGAATGAGTGCGAGGAATACCATAATTAAAGCTATAGGCTGAATAGTGCGGAGCCAGAATGTACATATGTACGTTTGTCTGAAGGCACGTTTGGCAATAAACAATGCCATATTAGGCCATTTTAATGTAAGAAAGTGGGAGCTGGGTTTAGCGGGAAAAGCATGTTAGTAGAATTAGTGATGTTGAGATGCAATCTTTCAGAGGTATACTAGGCGTGACTCTGAATGATAGGATAAAAATGGCGTTGTAGCTTATAGAAATTTTAAACTATTTCCGAGGACGTTGTAACTAAAATTGCAAAGCGTGTTTCGATGGTCCAGGTATGTCACAGGATGAACAAAGAAAAAGATAAACACGTTGTCCCAATCCCGTGTTGTACGCACAATCGAATTTGTTCATATATACAGCAATCTACTCTAAAAAATCTAATACGTTATGCATTCAATAAGTTTTTTTTTTAATACTGAAACTTTAACGATCACAACAGATTGAGGCGTGGCCGTGTGATTAGTGCACTTAGCTTCGACCTCTATTATATCAGATTACCGCAAAGACTCCCCAGGAAGCACACCGAATTAAATCGTTGGGTACTCCGTAATCGTTGCCATCCCTTTACCTTTTACCAGAAATCTCTGACTACGGTTTTATAAGTTGCTTTACTCAGATTGGTGAATAAAGTAATCACTTAGCTTTTATAAGATATAAAATATTCTTTAACATTAGAAAAAGACAAGCGAGCATACAGCTCACTGCATGTTAAAGAACCGCGCTATTTGAAAATCAAAAGAGTAAAAATTACCTAACCAACCTTCTTGTGTTTTGTATCGATAAATATAATTATGTTTATAGATCAATAACTAAGCTAGAAAAATATAATAATACAACGTCTCTACATCATATCCAGATCAGATAATGAATAATCAAGGAAAAGTCGTATTAGTCATCATTAATTTCAACGTGAATTGTGCTGAATAGAACTCGTTAATGTTTTAAAACTATTTATTAAGTTACTTGTGATGTGTTTTTAAAAGATAATATTAAAGAAAAGAGCTTCAATCATTTGCATTGCAAGTTGAGGTTGTTGCCCCTGCTTTTTTAATAGCGGCAAATATTTTTTCTTATATAAAGAAGGGTTTTTGTTTTGACAGGCACTCAATTATTTATGTTTATTTTACCGGTAGACTTTACTGTGAACCAACTTTATATAAAGTTTAATTTAATGTTAAAACGCTCGCTGCAAATTTTAATGAAATTTCCTAGCGGTAGAACATCGTCGCAAATGTTCATTCTCTTTTATACAAATATTTGAAAATTTAAACTTGAAACTTGAGCGAAATTTTAATAAGACCCTCTCTTTCTTCTCACACTTTTTATAGTATTAGTACAAAGTAAATGTTTATACAATTAAAATACTTTTAAATATTAGAATATTCGAAAGAGACATTCTGTGTATACATTTAAGTTTATTCAGTTTAATTTCGTAATTTATGGTCACTACCAGTGGTCCCCAGAGTATCTTGGCTGTTTTATTAGCGAAAGCAAGATTTTGAACAAACTTAATTGAAAGCTCTAAAAGTAACTGTGCACCGACACGTCGGTTTTGTTGGCGGTAGAACTTTGAGATCTTTCAGTGTGAATCTGTAAGAATATATTATAAGCACGTCTTCGACATCAACACCGATTTAATATTTTAAGTGCGTTGATTTAAAAATAACATAACGTAATTATATTTACGCGAATACTACACAATGAAATAAAACCACTTTTACGGATTTTATCGCGTTTATTTTCCCGACGATGCTGTCTGTGATAACGTTTTAAGACAACCATCCATTATATAAGATCTGGTAAACCACAATTCCTCGTAAAGGAACACTGCATCCTGCCAAGAATTGTTCGTGAGATTATTGAGATTAAAAAAAAAACTATCCTAATTTCATTAGAAAAGATGGCTTGGTGATACAACCTGCTTGGGGTTATGTGATTAAAAAAATAAATTTCAATTCAAGCATACAACTGCAAAACGTAACAGTAGTACGTAGTCATATAGTTATTATTTTAGCTCCGTTCTATGCACAGTGAGCTTTTAACAATTAAATATAAAAGGGTATTTCGTCAGCAACTTTGACATCGGAGCGTAAGACACCTCAGCCTTTACTGTGATCTGTAAAGTACTCGAAACTTTGGAAACATGAACAATAAATAAACGCAATAAAATCTGTAAAATTAGTTTAATTTTAGTATGATAACATTATATTAAGATCATAACATTAACTATAGCTGAAGATGAATGTGTGGGTCACGTATCGCTATTATGAAACTATAGAACACTTCAGACGGTCTGTTCTCCTCAGTAACGGAAGCAATGAAGTTTTACGTTGCGTGCAACATCCTTAAATTGTTTATATCGGCTCTCAACAAATCTGACTTTAACGATTTATTAACAAGCGTATTGAAAGATGAAAACCTCTTTACTCTGAATTACCCAAGTAATTTGAGTGTGTCTTTCTTGATCTTATCACGATGAGAAAATGTTGGAGTACAAAGTTGATGAGTTTGTACACTAGAGGGCGACAATACAATGAAAATTTTATTTTTACAAAAAATAACTCAATACATTTCATTAATTTTAAGGCATATTTGTACTAGTTATCTATATTTTTGTGCCTCAATAACATAGTCACTATACCCATCCTTATTTTTATCCGAAGAGGGTTGGCGTCAGGCAGCCTACTATGGACTGAAGTCATACTGTTCCGACCCCACATAAGTGGAAAAATTATCTTTTCCTATAAACGTTATTTCTCTCTAATTATTCGACACAGAGAAACGATTATCCTTAATAATTGGCAATAAGCCTTGTCGCTACAATAATGTTTTATTACAATCTTGAAGCCAATCTTTGAAGTGTATTTAGATATACACTTCAAAGATTGGGAGAGTATAAACTTAAAACAGAAATGTTTAATAATTTAAGCAAGTCATCATAAATTTATAAAAAAAATGTATAAATAAAACAGACACAACTTTAAATCTATAAAACATCTTTCTTGTAGACAAAATCTGTGAAAATATCCACTTCAAATTTACAAAAATAAAAGGGGAACATATACGAACTTATATCGTAGACTTAGTCTTCATTAAGACGGTTGTGATGGATGTTTTCAACGTTTCAAACTTAATCAATATTTTTGTTAGCGTGAAGTCCCAGCTATAAAGGCAATGCAGTCCCAACGGTGTCTACACCCGACGCCATGCACCAGTTAAAAGGCATACAAAGGGTCAAACACCTTTAGTAATAAAAGATCGCTGCACACGCCAAATATTGTAGTGGTAGAGCCCGCAACAACAATATCTGTTGCACGAATGGGCCGGCTCGACTGGTGAAATACCACGACCTCACAGAAGACAGGC
>DWTW01001917.1:0-11800 GCA_018246275.1 Papilio slateri
CGACGAGCATGTATGCGTAGATGTATGGATGTAGATGAAGCGAGAGAGGTGTGCCAGGATCGCGCCGAATGCGAATCCGTGATCTCTGCCTACCCCTCTGGGTTACGGGCGTGAGCGCATATTTATTTATATATTTCTCGAAATATTATATTGTGCATACGTTTTTTAACCTTATACAAATATGAAGAAATCTAAAAGATTCCCCTGTGGGTATTTTTCACCCCCAACACTGCTAGGAAGTTACACTTCGTTAATTGTTGTGTCAACACTTATGTTTGCGAAGCTGTTTTACTGTTTGTTATCTTTTTGTGAGTGCACCGCGGGGGCGAAAACAATCCCCGATAAGTGAAATTCGTGCAGTTTTATCTTACCAATGGAAATTTTAGTGGAAAATCAAATTTCATTGTCACTACTAAATAGTAACTGATATCTACGACACAGAGAAGATACTCAGAAGTAAAGATGGCTTGTGATTGAATTAAATGCCATAAATATTGGTTTCTTTGTTAACCTGAATTAGGGCTGTTACAGCTAAATGTACGTAAAATATTATTTGATTTCAATGATGAATTTGGAAATGCTGAAGCAGTCCTACTCCATAAAAAATCTATCGATACAGTAATTACGTAAGTCTAGAGTTGATAAATAAATTGGATACTATACTTCGTATCGATCTGAATTCTGTAAATGTTTTAAATAAATATAATTGTAAGACTAGAAACATCCGTTCGAAGGGAGGGTAGTTTAACCAATTAACTAGATATTATTCAATATAAACACTTGAATCTTGACTGCCGTGGGAGTCGGACGTGTGGCCACGTGCAGCTAATGTTTTTAATGCTCACAAAATATCGGCGCGTGTCTGAGTGGTACTACAGTAGTAAGACTGTAGATGATACTATGCTTAGTAAAGGAAAAACAATTATTTGAAGTAACCTCGATTTTGTCAGTGTTATTAAAGTGTATCTAATTTTACTATAGCCATAGTCTACTTCTTTCAAAGTATTCTAATAACTCATAAGCCTATTTAAAAAAGTAGGAAAATAGTAAAGGATTGTATTGGGTTATTCGCATTTATATTTTTATTTATTTGTGAACATAGTATGTAATCAACGTAAGACAATTTTTATACAAAATATTGTAGACCTAAAAAAATATTTTAGTCCTATTTAAGTTATAAATGCATGATCACGACAATTAACAATATAATTTTTTGCCATCATTGAACTGGTTGTTACGGTGACAAATATTAAAATGGAAAAATTGTAGCTTAAGACTTTCAAAACAGCTGAAAAACTGGTATATTTATCCTCCTTAAAATGTAAAACTTAAGTGCTCGTATAACTTTTTATATTCAGTGTACTTTTGCACTTTGCAAAGCCCACATAAAATTTAATTTGCAGCGTGAATTGCTGCGCAAATAGATATCGGTGGCGCGTGCGTGCCACGTGCCGGCCCGAGCGCGACTGATAAATGACTCTATAATCGCGTCCGGGCATAGACAATGTCAATTTGTTACACCTACTCATCGGCCAGATGTTGTGTTTTTAATACATTAAAAAATAAAATAGATGTACACGTTCTGTTATAAATAATTTCGCGATGAGATTATACTAAACATTTCATATCTAGGAATAACTGAAAAAATTAAGAAATTTGTAATACTTATTGTAGAAAATAAATGTGGGTGGGGCCTACAACACTACACTTATCAGACGAAATAGATACCACTAATTCACACTTGTGGATCTAAAAGTCGCTAGCAAAATAGCCTTTCCTCTCTGTCTGCTCGAAATCGGCTAAAAGAGGTTTTAGGACTTATTTTTTGTGTATATCGGTATGAATGGTTTACTACTTTAGTCCTTTCAATCTTATCTTATACGATTAATCAACTTTTAAATCTAGAAATATTATCTAAGTCGGTTGTTAACTCTCAAATGTTGAGAACCCCTCGTCGTGGAAAAGGGATAGTCGTATACCGTCGTCTCGATGAGGATTAACTTATCACTGAAGTAGCGTAAACTTGCGGGCTGTGTGGCCGGGGAAGATAAACGCAATTTAGGGGGAACCCCAGTTTGATGCCCCGGACTGCCCGGAGGGCCCATTAGCGGATGATTAAGTGTTGCTAGGATAAGAAATATAAAAACGCCCTATATGTTACCGATTGATTTGTATTTAATGGAATTTTCTTTTAGCGTTATTAGAGCCTTATAATGTATTATATAATTATATAGTATTATGAATTTGGTTTAATAGTTTATAGGTACATATTCAATAACAAATCCTGCTGTGGATTTTTTTTAGTAGGAAGGCAAACCTTACTGCCAAACTGGCAGCTCAACATACATGTTCAACATTAAGATGACGGTTAACTCAAAAATATTTCTTTAATTTTTACAAATATTTGTTGCAGATCTAACTAGATCTTTTAAAAGCGAAAAGTATCTACCTGATATTCCTTCCTTAACTTCCAATAAAACTAAAAGATTCTGAGAATTCTGAAAAAGACTGAGAATTCATTCAGTTTTGTATACAGACAGTACTTTATGTCCAGCCAAAGTCTCTAACACATTAGTTACTACACGAGACTAAATCCACAGGAAAAGTGAGTAGGTTGCCAGCAACTGTAGTATATCCTTGCGGTCATATGCAAGATTTATTTAAACGCTTTTTTATGTATCCCTCTTGAGGTGAAAGCCGCTATCATACATGGAAGCCGCAAAAAATACAATCCAAATGGAAAAAAATAAATCATCAATACTTAGGAAAATTCATTGTTTTAATATGTCAACATCGTGTTCTAGATGTATTTATTGACGCCATCTGGTTCTTCGAAATAAGTTAAACAAATGCCAATCAATTTTTTCTTGATACGTTACAACTAAACGGTTGCCATCCCTCGTTCCTTACAAAGGCCAATTCACACTATTGTAACAAATTTCCACAATATTTACCACCCCCTTGTTCACGCTGCAACAAATAGCCAATAATTTATTAGATAAATTTCAATTTACTAACAATTCTGTTAGCCCACCCCTGGCGCAGAGCTGCCAACATTACGTTAATAAAATAACTCATTGCATACGCTTTAAATAAAAAGATAAACTATGAACTTTATTGTTAGTGGTATTAGAATGAAAATCGTATGGCGAGATATTAGAGTTTCCACTAACAGTAATCTGTCACAAGTTGCCGTATTCAACCCCTAGGGCGGTGGAAATACAATTTATGTGTTAACATGATTTATAGCATTGAACCCTTACCATTTGGAATACCAAATATACGTATATATAACTGAACTTGCTAACTATGCCATTACATTATATGGAACTGCTTAGAGTTAATGGAAAGTATGGATAGGAATAAATCTTTTTTGTTTCACATACACACATGCATTTATATTTATTTATATAAAGAATTGAAAATATTATAAACTTAACCTCGACACATCGCAGGTAGGCTTCCTACAAGATGGACAAAGGATCGGGTCAAGGTTGGTTTAGTCTTCTGGATGTAGACGGCAAGGTCGATCACATTTGTGTCGACTCAGGACCTACGGTCCAGTAGTGAACATCTGTTGGTAAATACAAAAAAACTTGATTAAAAAAGCTTGGAATGGCTACCAGGAATGCCGTCCTGTTGACAAAGTATACATATCCTTCCCTCTTTTCCAGCAATTTTAAACTTGATTACAAGATGGAACAATTCGTACTTCCTAATTACCATGACGCTAAAAATATATCTATATTTACCATTTATTTAAATTCTTATTATAATTTAAGAACAACAACACTAAAAGCCATAAAGGCGCCCAAACAATCCCTTCGAGGCTGTCAATTTGACAGCACAAGTTCCCGCCATTTCGTACAACTTACCCGCCATTGCATTCAAGATTTTATTCCTTTTGTTCTATGGTTTATTTTTCTCTGTTATTCATTTGCAGCTGTATCTTTCCCCCTAAAATACTTTACACGTCATTAAAGGAGATGCTCTAGGGACGCGCCGGGGTCAAAGGGCGTGAAAAACGGGAAAATAATAAGTCTTACTTCTGTTGGGACGCGGTTTATTGGGATGACGTGCGCCGCAAAATAAAGCTGACCGTTAAATTAGCAAATGTTGTTCCAAACTTTTTGTTAGTTAATGAGAATACAAAAACTCTGTAGAATTACGCAAACATCTAAAAAGAGTACTCTTTATTTTTTATGGTAGTAATATTATTTCTTAATTGGGATAATACAATATGAACTAGCAGCAACTAATTAAAGCTATAAATGTACGGGCGTTACGGTTTTTTGTAATTTCCACGGTTTTTTTATTTCTATTACACCTAACCTTCATTTTTAAATATAGATATGTACAGATCCATGATAGTTGATCCACCTCGTTCTCGTAGACCTCGACTGATTTCATTCATTTTTCCATGTCTATTATAGACTGTAACTTTTTTGTCATAATTGTTTCTTCTATTTTGAGAAATTGGCGGTTCCCTCTTAAATCATCATATCTACCGTATTTACCCGAATGACCCAATCTATATTTCAAAATGAATTTGATAAATAATATTGTTTAACCAGCATATTACTACCTTTGGATTTAAATAAAACTTTGTGTACTTTTTAGTTTTTATTTTGCTAAAATCTACCCTCAGAAGAGTCAAGTCCCTCCCTCCCCGTTCCTAATCACAATCGTAGATCCGCCACAGCGTTCAGATCTATTCACAAACATACAAAGTAAATTATGGTCTAAATTGTTTTAATTCCATTTTAACTGAGGCCAAGTGCTATGCTGTAATCATATACAGACGTCATATATGTGATGTATAAAAAAACATCTCTTTAGATATGTATCCTAGATCCCCGGTATTTATTGTTACGCAGTCTAATAGGAACTGAGAACCGATATCCTTTCCAAGCCAAAAGATTATAATGGTGAGTCTCGACCGCACCTTTCAAAATTTATCGATACGCCGTAACGAGATCTGAACACGAATCTACCATTAGCAGTCATAGACAAGCGACCATAAACAAGCTTTATGCGCAATAGGGTTGCCAGATTTCTCTACAGCTTACACTATTTTTGGGGAAAAATGTAACAGAATAGAAGGGCATAGTAGCATAATTGATTAACCTTCCTAAATGGAGTTTCTTCAAAAGAAGTGACATTGACTTTTCGCGCTTTTCGCCATCTAAGTCTAATTTACTCGTACATTAATCAAGCATTCGCTCGGGTCATTAGAATATTAGAATGACTGCCCCTAGTGTCCAAACCTATGAGTATTTTTTTGTTGCATTTTTGGTAGCGTTAGCTTAAAGGTCTTTTGGAATACCTTTAAATTACCTACATTATTTTACAATTTTTTAGTAAAGTTTATTGAAGAAAATAGACAATTTCTAGATCCGCAGCACCCCTGTGCAGTAGCCCTATCAGAAATCAACCGTGAAGATAATATCACTAACTCTAAAAAAAGGCCGCCATGTCATGAGGATTAGCGCTCGAGCCCCCATTGTCAACTATAACAATCGAAACATATCCGTCCCTGTCTCGCACCCGTCCGTGTAGGGAAGTCGAAAGAGACGGATGATCGTCTATTTATTTCCACTTTTCTATGGCATGGGTAATGTGACAGTTTTCGTATGAAATGTTTGTTTGGAATAGCCGACTGAATGGGGACGGGCCGCGACTAGTTTCGAATGAACGCGATGCATTATTTTATTTTTTAATCCGTGAACGAACGCGCGATTGAAAAGTCTAATAACAATTTGCGCCCCAGCTGAGTTTCGAACTGTTGTATAATAGTTTTTTTTTTATTTCGGACAGCTACAAAACCTTTTTTTTTAAATCAAATAAGATCGGATAGTAAATAAGCCTTTGTTTCTTTCCTTAATCAAAGTAGCATAATAAAGTTGTTTAATACCACCAAAATTATTAAAACACTATGATTAAATCCCTCGTTGCAATCGATTTGGGAGATAATATTTTTTTTGTGGCGACACATTCTGATAAAAAGGACACAAAGTACTTATAGCAGTACATTATAAAGAAAGATTAAATAAAGACAGAAAAACTTGGAAAAGAACTTTCGTTCTTCCGTATGTTTAAATAATTATACTACTACTTCATAAGGTTTACCGCTAGGTGCCTCAAGCCCAAGCATAACAATCCGTTTTATTACTAACCATATTTATCACATTTATCATAAAATGTTTTATATATCAGTTACTTAGTACCTCAGAAAACTACAACGATTTGTCTATGCCCGTTTGACAGACAAAAGCGCGCGCTTTGCTTGCCTGACGTCTTGACCTATCAAGTGAGATACTTTTTAAACACGTCGAGCTATTTATCTTTGAATTTTCTTTTATGAAGTCAGTCTTCAACGCATATTGTTTGTTTTGATATGAATAATAGTATGGTTGTATGTAATTTGTTTAGGGATTACATTTGAGTAAGTTGTTAACATGACCCGCTTTCTTATTTGTTTGTTGTACGTTTGTACGTACGATTGATTGTGCTCGAATTCTTGTTAGAAGGTTGGTAGAGTTGCTTTTTTTCTATATTAATACTACAAAATGGAAAGATTTGTTTGTTTGTGCTGGTTAAAGTACTATTGCACCGATTTTTACAATTCTTAGGCTGTATTTTCATTAGTATCGTGCAATTTTGAAATTATCATGAAAAACGTTGGATACCAACAGCATGTAACAGATGTATATCAACAAATCTCAATGTGTCATTATGCCTTAATATGCCTAAATATAAGACGTTTGAGTGTCACAGAACAGCACCGTCTCTTGATAAATATTCAAACACATAAAGCATAACAACACAAGAATTTACAAATTAGATTTTTTTTCTTATCAATAATATTTCTGTTCTATGTAAATGAAGGCAGCGGTTGCCAAACTGTCAAAGTACACCGTTCATTTTAAATTCATATGAAAGACAGATATAACATGAGAATCGTGTAGAATGTAACAGCCCCGCCCGCTCACCTCCCTCGCGGCTCACCTCTCTTGTTACTACAGTGGGCGACGTCGCTGTACTATTTTCGTCAGATTATTTCACGGCATTCTTATACAGAGTTACGAATTTAGAGTACTCTACGTAGACTATAATTTAGTACTAGGTAGAACGATCTGGAATGATCCTAACAAACGTTTCTTACACATTCATAGATCTATGCATATCTAATAAGTAAATAATTTATCTCCTAGTTCAAAATTCCAGCGACAGTTTGAGAATAGCTGTCGGTATAAATAGTAAAATCAAAGGCCCGTAGCGCGGGAGCGGCTCGCGGCCATTAACATAATGTTATTAGAACAAATTACGAATGCAATAAATTCATTCGTTTGGTGGCCGGCCGGCGGCTGTTGCTGTTACTGATAGGTGGTAAGCAGATGCCTTAAATTATCCGAATACGATCACCTTAAAGATATAAAGGTTATGTTTCCCACCGAAACACAATTAGTTTTGAAAATACGGATATTCATACCTTAGTTGTTAGTTTTGTTGGTCATTCACATAACGATGGTCTCAATGTACTTAAATTAGGTGAGCTGCTTGTTTTTTTGCTTTCTGCTACTTTAAAAGTAGCTAAGAGCTTAGACAAATTATCCCGAAAGCTTAATTTATAAAAAATAAATCAATAATAAACTCTGAAAGATTAAAAAAAAATAATGGTAGCACAAACATTCTGCATATATTTAATGCTTTTGATGCATCTATCGTTTGAGATTGGTATAATTTAATATATGAGCTATATTTAAATCAAATTAACTCCCAAGTGACAGCTGACATCGAAGTGCCTTTGCCCGAGCGCACATAAAAACAAAACGCGCTTGTCTATGGCGACCGGTCGGATCGACATTAACATTTTAATTTCCGCATTCACACGTATCCGACGGCGCTTCTAATTCATTCACACTAATGAGAAACTTTTGTTTATTACTTACTAAATTGTCCATTGAATGTAACATGAAATCACAATCTTGGCGTAAACATCTTGATGCGTACATTTGTGTCTGTCCCACATCTGGGTAAGAGCTTTCCCAAGAATTTCTCAAATTCGATCACACTGTCTTAATGAGATTTGATTGATTTCACGAATTTTAACATGCTATTTTCTAGCTTCTTCTTACTGTCCTTAGAGGAGGATAAAAAAAAATCACAAAATATTAAGAAAAACGCCAAATAGTTAACTAGACGACACTAAAATTGTGACCGCGACAGTATTAAAGCCTGCAACTGAATCGAATGTTGACCAAAAGGGCCGATTCGGCGGAGTAGTGAATCCAGTATTGTCAATTGAGGGATGGGGGCTTAATCCCCAAATGGGGGTTAAGCCCCCATCCCATAGGGAGACTAAAAATCAAACATTTTATCTAGCTAAAAATGTCTGAATAAGGTAATGTAATGCTGGGTAAAAAATGAATTAGAATAATAATTATCACTTAAAATTTTCTCACGGAAGAATTCAGATAATTTGAACACCACGGCGCTTTTTGCGCAGCAGCGCAATTTGTAAGGAAGGTTATTTAACATGACACCACGACCTTTAGGTGCCGAGCGAAAAGAAAAAGAACCCTTAGCGAGAAGCGCTTAATGTCGAGGTCGAGCAATGCGATGTCAAATTTCGTAGAAACAATGTCATATTAGTTATGACTGGGTCCGCAGTTCGATAAACGTTACTGACACCTCACATTCCGAGGGTACTCGCAGTTTTATTATTTATTTTTCAAGGAATACAATTTTCTGTGAAGTTATCGATTACAAACACTATAAATAAATTCATATATTCAACGAAATAGGCCATTTCCCAAGGAACTATTAATATACATTTGTGGCTAAATTCTGTATATATTCAAATACCGTAGTAAAATGTGCTTAAAATAGAGTATATTGCGAAGTAGGTACTCTAATTGTTTAGAAGTAAGTAATCAATATAATAAATGATTTCGTTTAAATTAAACCAGCGGACGAAACCGCAGGAGAAATCTAGTACAATACAACGTACAATACAATATTCGTTGACTTAAATGATACCAATGTTTTCACCTGTTTTAAACAAGTTTTGGTCGTAAGTCTATCACACATAAATTGTGTCTACGTTACAGGTCGGTACCATAGAGCTAAATTATTCTAAAAACTAATTGATTTTTCTCCTTGTTCCAGGTGTAAACCCACGTAAGCAGCGTCGGGAGCGAACGACATTCACACGGGCGCAGCTGGACGTGCTGGAAGCGCTGTTTGGGAAGACGCGCTACCCCGACATCTTCATGCGGGAAGAGGTCGCGCTGAAGATTAACCTACCAGAGTCCAGAGTACAGGTGGGACAAATATACTTCTTAGTACACATGTAAAAACCGTAGATACTCAGATATCTAAGTATTAACTTCGGTTTGTCTGTTAGTCATAAACCTAAAAGAGTTGCTTTTAAAGCTAGCGTTTAAGTATGTCTGAGATAAATTACAGATTTAAAAAACTAAGAAAATATATATGAAAGTATACATATTACATCAATTTTTTTTTCCTGCCCTTTTCCCACTTTATGCAAGGTCCGGACAGTACGACCGAATTCCATACTGTAGTAGGTTTTTGGCTATAGTTTTTATTAGGTCGGCCACCTGCCTAACGCCAACCCTCCTCGGGCATATATATGAAATTTTTGTAGATTATCGAAATAATCGGTCGCAAGATTTTTATTACATGGATTGGAGCTCAGTCAACTTTGGGAACCACTGTCTTATTATAAGTTCTCACATAATCACAATCTTCAACTAAATACTCTTTTAACTTTAGATAACCGTTTAATAATTCATGACGTAAATAAATTTAAAACAACCGACAACCTCTAAGACCCTTACTCTTTGAAGTTCGATCAACGACTAAATATTAAACCAGCGGAACTCTCGTTTTATATCGGCCGCATTAGCGCGCAATCGAATTACGCGTTCCAAATTTGAAATTTGAAAATCGAATCATCCAATCCGCTCCATTGTTTGAGAGGCATTATGCAATACGGGAAAAGAAATCCTTTTTGAACATGTTTCAGCAATTCGATGTGAAAGCATTAAATAATACCTTTTTAAGTCTTTTAGCGTCAATGAATGATTCGCACAATTGATCTTTGTTGTATCTAACTTTATTATTCATTTTAGCAATTGAGTTGGTTTTATTCTTCTAAAACAAGGATAAAAGTCATGTTCATTCTGTCAGTGAGAAAAGAATGACATTTAAAAAAATAGGTAAATTTTCTTTTAGAAGTGAACTTTGGTCTTACTTCTTTTACCGTGAGTGACGCAGAAGTAAATAGAGGTTTAAGCGTAAACGCACAACGTTCTTCTACGAGGTGGTATTCTTTCGATTGTACATATTCGTGGTGGCGTTTACACAAGTGCCTTTTGTTCGTTTACCATCACGCAGGGAACACGTACGTCAGTCAAGTTTCATGTCACTCCTACAGACAAGCAGCTTCGTCGCCAATAATAAGTTGTTCTGTTGCCTTAAATACTACAATGTTCTACTCCGAATTCAAGCTACTTCATCATACATTAAGTTGTTTTGGAAATCCTAACTTTTTTTTAATAACTTTAACGCCTAACGACGCAACTGATCATCGTTTATTTTTGTCACCGGTACAGAAAATGGCATACAGTACCTTTTATCCCGGAAGTAATATATGACCGCTAACCTCTGATAGTCGAAAAGGCACCTTAAGAAGAATCATTATCGCTTTTAATATAACACGCTGTGAAATAAAAATAACTAGTGCAAAATGGCGCGTTTCCCGGGAAATCGCAGTACATTTGCTGCCATGTTTACTATTTTTTTTTTAATTTACGTTATTGTTCAACTCGGCTTTCACTCTGCGAAAAAAACGTTTGTACCGTTTCCGTTACGCTCCGTGATAATTTCACTCTTATCAGTGCATTATTTAGCGTAAAAATGATCTACGGCTGCGATGCCGCGAAATAAATTTAAAAAACAAAAGCCGTATCCGTGTCTTCGTAATTTAAAAAAAGCATGTTGCGAATAATTATAGCATTTAACGTTGCTTTATAGCACATGTAAACCGTTAATTAGCATGCTAAATGTAGCCCGTTACTATGGTTTTATTTCGAATTTATCTATGGCGGATCTTTTCGCGTACCCTTCGTAATTTTTTATGTCGACGAAGAAAAAGATCTGATAAAGTTTGAAAGAGTTGCTTCTAATTGAATAATGCAGATCTTTGCCGCAGATAGCATTAAGCGGCGCTAGCGTGTTGATAATTTATTTTATTATCTGTATTCCGTGCTTAATGTGTTTCTTGGGCAATGAGGAACAAATTTGCGTAGATTATAAAAACAGATTTTATCTGCAAATAGTCTAAACGACCTTATCTTTTTTGACGTTGTAATTTGTTCTTCAGATCATTTCGGAGTTACAAGACCCGTCAAACTTACTTAGTATTTAGGACATTATACGTGTTTGACGGTTTTTGCTATGAAATGTATAAAATTTCCTCGTGAAATTTTTGGACAAAGCGGCGTAGGTCAGTCACGACTGCAAAATCGGTTGAGTGGATCATCTATACTAATATTATAAAGAGGAAAGATTTGATTGTTTGTTTTAAATGAATAAGCTCTGAAACAACTGGACCGATTTGAAAAATTCTTTCACCATTAGAATCCTACATTATCCCTGATGAACATAGGCGATGTAATTTATGATTTTTTGAAATTTTTATTAATTACCTGTGCGAAGCCGGGGCGGGACGCTAGTTCATTAATATAGATAAAATGATTAATCAATGATTGTT
>DWTW01001918.1:0-11798 GCA_018246275.1 Papilio slateri
GACAGTTTTGAGTCTATTAATTCAATCGATAGCATCGGAAGCGATTTTTACGACGAATTAAACAAGATATCCATAGAGAAGACAAAACCGAGCGTCAAAACCAAGAATGTTCTACCGGATCTTATAAACTTTGACGCTCCATCCACATCTCATGCGTCAAAGTTCGAAGACTATCACACGATGAGGACGGCAACAGACTCGGAAACTATATCCATCAACTCCACGTGTGATTCTCCTAATATACGTGTTAAAGAAATGGAGAATAGCTACGTGTTCGAAAGTCCGATATACGACACGTCACTTACCACCGAGAGGGATGACGTATCGAGTGTGACGTCATCGCGTGCAATGGAAACAGAAGCGACGGAGATATACGAAGGTCTAGTGTTGTCTCTGTCTGGCGAGGCGCGCGTGAAGGAGACAGAGGATAGTTACGTGTTTGAAGCGGGATATCTGCTATCTTTGGGGGCCAGGTGCGAAGACGGCGGTCACTACCGCCGCGCTTTTCACTGCTACCGCGCGGGTATCGAGAAGATGCTTATTGGAGTACGATGTAAGTCTACTGATTGCTTTTATTCAATTAGATGGCAGGAAGATATTTGACGGATGGTATATGATGCAATATCTATGACGACACGATGGTAACCTCTGCGTGCGTACATGCGTGCGTGTGTGCGTGTGTGCGTGCGTGCATGCATATATTTATATATTCAGACTATACATTTCAGTTTATATTTATTACTTTCCCACTTGTCGCAGTTTTAGTTTTAGATTTCGAAATTGTCAATAATGTCCACTAAATGTGGTAATTAAAAGTTCGTTGATAAGATTTGGCGGTCTTGAATTTACAAATAATTTCTTACGTCGCTAGATAAGATGTGTGTGTTCCAATTATTTTGTTTTGTGTTCGCAAACGATAACGTAATCAATAAATCGTACACGACCCGGTCAGTGAGTGTCGGCGTTTAGGAAGCATTACACACGATATGGATTTCATTTCCTTGTGCTCGTATATGGAAGCTGACGATGATATATATGACGAAGGTATATTATAAATTTAAAATATATTTTGAACACATACAAAAGGAGTATGAACAATCATTTTGATTAGAACAATAAACAAATGAATGAGTGGCGTGTGGAAATACCGTTTCATCGTTTCTGTTGGAAATATACGCCCCTATCTGCGTAATGAATATAGTAAATATTTAACAGAATTTACTTTTTAATAATTGTTAAGTGAAAGTTTATTAATAAGATATGACTTAAAATTGTTATTAATCATTATTGATGACATGTTTTGTTTTTGTTGTGGTTTTATTTTTACGTTCAGATTAGTGGTGCATTGCTAATATATTGAAATTCAATAATTAGATGGTCTATTTATTGCATTTCGATACATTCTCTAGTTCTCAAGTTTATATTATAAAAATTATATTATTTGTTTGTGTATGACAGCGGATTCTGACGCACAGAGACGGTCTGTAATCAAAGAGAAGATCAACAAGTACCTGAGCTACGCAGAGACCATATACAGCAACCACCTCGTGCACAACGACGACAACGTGAGTATCAAGTTAACTGACGGACTTGCGCCAGAGGTAAACACATCGCAGTCGGCCAACAGACGTGGACATGGGCGGATAAATCGCCACAAAGGTCGGTCCTCGCGCGTGTCTATCCCGTGGACTCTGGCAACCTTAACCAGATCGTCTTGTGGAGAACATATTGCTGGTAAAACTGATGGCCTATGGGTAGACATATGGACAGTAGACCGCAGAGATCAGTAAAATGATAAATTCCATTATAATTACTGCCATAATTTGTAAAAAAAAACACCTTCACAGTCCAAATTGACTATCATTAAGAACTAACAGACAAGTTACTGTCTATCAGGTGCTATCAGAACCAGAGGAGCCAGCGGGCCCCCTCTGTCCGCCGCCGCTGAGCATGCTGCAGCGTCGCTACGAGGACCTGGCGCTGTACCGAGTGCTGGCGGTGCTGGGCCCCAGCGTGATGCTAGTGCTGCATCGACACGAGCAGACGTGTTATGCTATGAAGGTACGGAAGTTTGTTCATGGTGGGTTCCTACTGCTCCGAAGTGCTGTGACGTCACAGACGACAGCCGCGATATAGAACATAAAATAACAGTTTGCAAAACTAAAACACACGCTTTTAGAGTTAAACAAACTGAAAAGCAAAAAATTATTCTTGAAATAAGAATAAAATTCCTGACGAGAAAATTAATGTCACTGTTCTATGAGCGTGGGTGCTCGATATCAATCGTTAGATTTTTACACTATTTTCATTCTGAAATGGAGAGTTAGTTTAAGTTTTAGTTTAACAAGCAAGCAAACAAACAAACATACAGGTATTAGAAAGAACTAACTAACTAAAAGAAACTATTAAAAGCGTGTAAATAACGTCATGCAAAGCACCCCACGCTTTTAGAACAGTGACATTAATTTTCTCGTCAGTAATTTTATTCTTATTTTAAGAATTATTTTTTAACTCTAAAAGCGTGTTTTTTAGTTTTTTAAACTATTATTTATTTTTCGCGTTTTAGTTGGATTAATTCAAAAGCGTGTTTAATATTATGCGTATTAGATCTGTCAGTACATTTATATATGTATACGGAACAAACAAAGTGAGAACGCAACTATCACTCTATTCCGTTTTGTTAAGCCGAGTGCCCGAACCACAGAGTAAGTCTGAACTGCGCGCATGCGTAGTTTGCGCACTAGCTCTGTCTCTCTTACTCTCATGTAGATGATCCCGGAAGAAATTTTTGAATCCTGGCGAACCTAATCAGGGTAATCGGATATTTTGATCGAATTATTGCATCGTCATCGGTCATCGACAAGCATGCAAAATTTGAATTAAATCTGATCGCACAAAGTATGGAAAAATCGAGCTCAAATGAGTTTAAGGCTAGAAGAGATTAAGACGCATTTTTTAATGTTTCATTACTTTCAGCTTGTGTTGAAACAAGTATTAAAGACGACATCAATGTTTTGTAAATATCAATTATAATTTAAAATAAAATTATCTAATTTTGACGATGACGCTGTTCAGGTTGGATATAAACCTAACCAATCAAAAAAATATAGCCGTGGACTGAGCTTCGCTCTGCGTTGTCACCGTTAGGTCGTGTAGAGTGTAAGTGTTTGTAAATTTGTATTTTCACGGGAAAGACACAATATGTATACAGATAAATTTAAAAAGAAAAATTCAACAAAATTTCATCCAATTCGTTGGAGCCGAACATGCAAGAATTGCTCGCTTTACTTGTATAATTCTACAGTATTGATATTACTTTTATGTTTTATTTTTTTTAAACGAAAAATGATAGCCCTAAGTTGTGGTACCTGACGTAATCAATCGTATTGCTATTTTGCCCTGCAAGCAGTTGCACGTAGGGCTGTAATGTGACGCCTGTGATATCTTATGCTATGGTAATAAGAACTTATAACATCCGTGGTAGTGAACACTTTAGTATCGTGATATTTTTAACATAAGGTTGTGAATGGCGTCACTGTACTATTATACTAAATACTGTAAATTTATATATAGCATATTAAAAGATGCATCCTAACCCGAGGATCAAGTATATTTGAATAGTTTTTTTATATTAGCCATTGGATCAATTCCAAAAGTTTTTTGTCGAATGAGCAGGATGTTTGTTTTGTTGAATTCGTTCCGTGAGTTCACACTGCCGAAAACATTCACATAAAACATGTTGTCATCTCTGTATTTTTTTATAGAAAAAGAGAGAGATAACATGTCTCGTCGATGTTCTCAGTACAAACATTAATTCACAATCACGTGCACGACGGTCACGTTTGCATATTTGTTAAGCAATTTAGTATGTATTAAACGATTCACGTGTATCTCTTGTCAACATTTAATATTCATTAAGTATATTGTGGCTGAGCAAATACCTACTTGCTTAAGTTATTTTGCATTGAAAAATAACTTTACAATTATCCAGACTAAAATTATAAAGGGTAAAGATTTGTATGTTTATAAAAAAAACTCAAACTTACTTAAATAGTTTTAATAAGCTTTCTAATCGTAAATAATACACGATTAAAATGGTTCATTATTCAGATATATTGAGTCACTCGGGCAATGCCAGGAACGAACAGCAAGTATTTTACATTTTCTCACGCTTGAGCGATTAAAATAGATATTTCGAATGTAACACGCGGTGAGTTAAATAAGTGAGTCCAATTTCGAGTTAGTACAACTTGAAATGGCCATAGCTCGCTGCTTTGTTGCAATGCGATTACCTTTTCCAGATCTTTGGGATCTACAATTATATCGATAAAAAGCAATTAACGATAGTCTATCTCTGTCTACCTCCATATCCTTAACCACGTATTAATTTGTTATATGTAATATATTGTTCACAGCTACTATGATCATATGGTGTTTAATCATCATTGGTTTGTTTCAGATGAATCAAGCAACACACTTCCTGGATGGATCCCACATCTACGGGTCTAACAGTCGCGACGCTGCCGCGCTACGGGAGAAGACCGGTGGTCTTTTGAAGACCTCCACCATTGATAATGAGGAGCTCTTACTGCTTGCTAGCTCCCCGACTGATAAATGTCTTGTGGAAAATGATTCGGAAGCTTGCTTCAATGCCGGTAAGTTAAAACTTGTATTGCATCCAAGATATAACTCAAGAATACGTAGGTCAGGTATAAAAAGTTGTGCTGAAAGAAAGTGGTACTCGAAGAATCCTTAATCGAATCGATCGAATCCACTTTACACTCGAATGTTTTGGTGACGGTAGTAGAGGTGTTAATTTTGTTTTAATTTAATAATCAATAAACTAGTGTTTGATCTCGAACCCACCTGATAGGTGCGGATGTGAACGAAAGATGGCACGCACTGGATTAGTGTAAGTCTATTCAGTCACTTCTTGAAGATAAAATTTGTTCCAATGCATTGCTGTACTCACAATAGGTGAAGATTCAAAACACGAAGTATGTTAATAATAAAAATATGGACACTATATTTAAATGTTTGATGGCAGAATAGAGAAAGGAATGAAATTATGTAATTCCTGTTTCCTGTTCAGGTGATATCAGGTCAAACATGCACCCGTGGTTGACGGGCCTGCATTCCCTGTGGGTGCGGGAGCACAATAGGATAGCGAGGACACTAGCTAAGCTCAACCCGGAGTGGAACTCCGACCGGCTGTACCATGAGGCCAGGAGGATTGTGGTGGCCGAGCTCCAGCATATTACTTACAAGCAATGGCTGCCAGCTCTTACTGGTATGTATTTTATGAAATTGTTTGCATAATTGGTATTAAGTTTTTATATTAACAGCATTGGGGAAGAAATTCTCTATATATTGGGAAAAGGATGAGTTGAAACGATCTTATGAATTCTCAATTCATTAATCAAATTCATTGATAATGATTTTTTATTACTTTATTCCCCCTTAAGTTATACCCACTAGGCATCGAATCAGCACAGTAAACTAAAAGTCAAGGTAAAAGACGAAAATATCTGTTCTATTATCTATTATTTCTTTAACATCAAATTATTTTGTTTCAGGTAAATCATTCGATGAGCTGTACGACAGTTATGACACCGGCTACAACTCTGATATCGACCCCACCATCACTAATTCCTTCGCGACGGCCGCTTTCCACTTCGTCAATACACTGTTTGACCAGGACATCGAGCTGGTGGATGCAGATAATAAAGTGGTAGCAGAGCGACTTAAGGACAACTACTTCAAACCTGAGCTGATCACTGTCAAGGGAGGTCTGGAGAAGCTCCTACGGGGCATGGTCAGCCAGGAGAGCCAGAACTCCGACCTTAATTATGATGATGACGTAAGTTAATATATTGCCTCATAGTTATTCTTGTATGACTTTCGTTGATGATAGTTTTCGATTATAAAACTTTTTTTTTTATTGAACACGATATTAGGCCACGTTTGAGAATATAATTCGTCATTGAAACGACGCCGTTTTGTATAATAAAAGTAAATGAATAAATGAAACTTATCATTAATATTGAAACTTATCATTATTATTTACGGCATGTAAAATGTACTTTTTATACAAATATGGCGAAGATCAGTGATCATGATATATACAGGGTAACGCTATTGTCAACGTAATATACATCTCTGCATAAAAATAGTACTAAAAAGAATGCCAAAAATTAATGTTGCTGTCAACTGACATAGCATTTCCCACACGTTTCCAAGTTTGACTTTGTTAACTATTAGGGCGTAATAATACTAAAGATTTGTTCGATTTCTATTTTTATAATTTCTCTACCATTAGAAAGCTACATTATCCTATAAGCTATATTTTTAATTATTAAGTTGATATAAGAAAAATAATCCGAGCGACGACGGGCGCGAACAAGTAATGAGTGAACAAATTCAATTGAGTATGTTTTATTGTCCGTCTTATATTATGCACGAGTGGCCCAGACAAGGTGACTTTGTTCGACCTATTGACTGTATGATCCGTAAAATATTTTCCCGTATGTTTTTTCGATGTTATAATGAAACACTTATTGCATTCAAAGTATTTATAATGAGTAAACAGGTTTGTGTCTCGTGTGCGTAGTGTTATTGAGCTATACTTTGCTCTTAAGTATATGTTTGTACCGTCGACGTCTGGTGTAGAGGTGCGCATGAACGCGATAACGGTTAATGGTGATGTTTACCATCAAAACAACTCCCGTCAAGTAACAATTTACATTCGTAATGCGGGCCGGGCCGCATTACGAATGTAAATTGTTATTTGTTTTTACGGACATTGTTTTTCTTTAATTGCTTTTATTAGGGTTGCTACTACAGGTGTAAATTAAAAGTCGCTTCGATTTTCCTTTTTCTTTGACTTAGTAAATGTTAAAATGTTGTCTGTCACGGATGTCTTGGGGTAGCGGTGGTCACTTCACGTGACCTGCTTGCTCGTTTGTATTCCTTCTAACATTGAATATTGGATACGATAAAAATATTTTTGAATGATAAATCTTCTCTTATGATTGAAAAATCATTTGAGTTTGGGATTCAAGTTCATATCACCAGAATTCATATCCGTTTTATAATAGAACCTAAGTTTAGCTCAAATAAGATTTTAAATATTAGTCTTCTCCAGCTCCGTCACCACTGGCTGGGCGGTCTGGACGTGTTGGCGATCGACATACAGCGCGGGCGCGACCACGGTCTGCCCGGCTACGTGCAGTACAGGACGCTCTGCGGCCTGCCGCACGCCACAGACTTCCAGCAAATCACTGATGTTATACCACAAGAGGTAACTATTAAATATATACAGTCTAGTGTTTTTTTATTCAAGTACTTACTGAAGTCATCTTTAACGTTGTTCATACAATCGCGTCGGTGAAAATCTCGACGACTTTTCTCTATCTTCTCACCCAGATACGGGTACCGCATCGGAAGACAGAAGTTTAAGGCAAAGGAAAAGGCAATTAAATCAATTGATGTTAAGTGAACTATCCATTAATGTCAGCAACACTGAGACCACTGAACTAACAGACGGCGAGTGGCTGAGCGACTGAACTATAGCTCAATAACTGAACTATATGAGGGTGCTGGTTCATTATAGAGTTTGTATTAACAATTCTTTTTCTTTTTTGTAAGTTATGTCGCCCACGTCTAGTCTGAATGCAAGATATATTACAACATTCATTATACTTGAGTAGATTTAACGTAGACCGGGTAGTTTAATAATTGGAGCATCTATTACGCTGCAGATTTTTTGGTCGATTTCAACGATTTGTTGTACTGTATACAGTGTAGATAGTAGTGCATTGCTTTTGTATTGTAATCGTATGTTTAAACAGACCAATTTATTTTTCAGACTGTTGACAAACTGTCGAAGATGTACGACCGCGCCGTCGACATCGACCTGGTCGTGGGCATGATGGCGGAAACGCCGCTGCCGGGATCGTTGCTGGGAACAACTGCCACTTGCTTGATAAGTTAGTATTTACCTATCTATCTGTATTACTTCATATTTTTATTTTGTTGTAATTCGTCATTATTCTAAAAAAAATATGGCAGAAGGCAGCGAATTTTAAATTAGTTAACTAAGTCGTGCAGCGGTTGTTTGTCAGAGCGTTTTCATATTCTCTTAGTCATGCAGCGTAAATGCGTAATACTTGGCACTTTCACAGCAAGAGCAAGTGAAAGGCTTTTCTTCACCAAAATATAGTTTAGATTTTAGTAATGCTTGATAAATTAGTTAACTTATATTAATTAAGAGTACCGTTAACTGACGAGCGAGTATAAGTAGATGTATGGATGTATAAGAAGCGAGAGAGGTGTGCCAGGACCGTGCCAAATTATTATTAATTTATTCTTGAAGGCCTGGCTGAAGCTATACCCTAGAAGCTAATAAATATTGGTCGTATTAACAGAGGAACAGTTGTGGCGCACGCGCTCCGGCGACCGGTACTTCTACACGCACTCGGAGGCCGGCGGCTTCAGCAAGCGGCAGCTGGCCGAGCTCAGACGCAGCTCCCTGGCCGCGCTGCTCTGCGACGACGCTGGCATACAGCGCGTGCAGAAAGATGTCTTCCAGACGCCGTCTGACAGGTAAACTATGTGATACATAGTATTGATTGCCCGCCCAGTACTCCTGATTCATTGATAATTTCCGGTTTTGTAGATGCGTACCTAACCTAACGTACGAATGGATCGATTTCAATGCTGTTTATATTATGTTAGAAAACTAATATGGTCAAGGTGGTTCTTAACTGTAATTTATAAAGATTTGTTCAAGCGTTTGAAGATTATCTGTCCATTTTCTACTTGTCTATGAAAAAAAAATGTGAAGTTTGTGGCTTTTTTAAACATTTTATAGAGGTTTTCTTTGTTTCGGGGGTCTTTTTAAATAATTAATTTATAGATTTAAAAAATACTTTTTGTTCAATCACCAACTAATTATTTCTCTCTCTAGTAACCCAATCGTGTCGTGCGAGGAAATAAAGAGGGTTAACTTGGAGGCGTGGCAGGACCCGTCGCAGCAGCCCGACATACTGACACGCACCAATAACTGGCTCAAGAACAAAGTCGGCAGCGGCGGCAATACCACCAAATAAGTGTCACTTAGATGTTTAAGTTAATACAAACTTGCACGTACGCATATTTTAACTTTGCCCCTATGGCCAATGCGAGTGTAAGCTGTGAAGCGGGAGTTGTCATACGTAAGTTAAGATATCACCGTTTCATTGGGACCAATATATTTCGTAACACTAAAAAATCGTATCCAAAGTAGTTGCATCTGAAAAAAAATATAGGATTTCATTTTCCCTTAATTCTTGAACTTTTCAATTGTTATTCTGTTAATTATAATTGTACCTTTCTAATGGCTCAAAGACAATTACATATTTATATTGAAAACATTAGCTAATTTGTGGTCGATGAAAAAATAATTGAACTTAGATTAAAGTGGCAAAGTTATTATATTAGTAGTGCATGCATCTATAAACAATCCAGTAGGCCGTCATGCAAATGTGAACCTTATCGCATTGTGATTAAGTATGTCATTATTTGTAAGTTTCACGTAAAATTTGAGATTGTGAGATTTTTGAATTTGCATTATGGACTAAAATAACTGACAATTGATTTAATAGTCTTAGGCTTTGTAGTTTTTAAGTTTTGTTCAAACCGGGGATGTACACATTTTTTTGACTAATCGATTACATACAGGATATTGTTATATTTTATAATCAATTTAATTTCTAAGATTTACTTTCGGAATTACATTGTTATTGATAACTTTAAAGAAAATGTTTTTGCCTGCCTACCCTTTGATTTTTTATCTATCCAGTGAAGTTATTCAAAACGTACATAAATTTATTTAAGTAGAAGATGGAATATTTCGAATGGTTCTAAAATTTGTGTGGTCCTAGGTTCGATATAATCGTTGTTCTCGTCCTCGCGACTCGTGTGGACGCCATGTTAAGTGGCTGTGATAAAGGCGAACTGTAAAGTTCGCTTCTCACGTCATGTTTTTTTTCTTTTCTAATAAATCGGTTCCCTCGATTCATTTGTTAAAAGATCTCGGAGCCGACTCTCTGTACGACTGTCTACTTTGAACCTTGTTTGAAACTTTACTTATTATATATTCTGTAATTTTGGTTAATTGTGTTTGTGAGGAATCGGGAGGGGTCAAAATTCAAGTGTTTTGTAGTTATCTAAGATATGACAATCTTAGATCAAATGTATTTGTGATAGTAAAACCTTATTTACATTAAATTTAATAATTAAATTTCAATCTAAAGTGGTGTACTTATTATGTGTGGTATGTTCTCGAGTGTCATTATATTAATCTTTTTTTTAAATTAGTAACTTAATTGTAGTCCAAGTTATAAAGCTGGAAAAGGCATTGAGACATCTTTTTGTACTCGATGTTTTTATGTGTTCTGACAGCTACGATATAAACCAACTTTTTTATAACTCAACATTAATCATACTTCTTTGCTTTCTTTACTTACCAAGGTGTATGGTCTCAAATTGTAGACGATATTTGTAATTAATTTAGATGCCTATATGTTGACAAAATATAATAAAACTCAAGTGGAGTCACGGTATGGAATATTTTGGAGCTGTCAGTGTTCATCATATAAAAACTGTTGTTTGATAATAAAAACATGCCTCATAGAATTATTAAAAAAATCTATTTAAATCTATTTCATAATATTTCATTGTTCTTAATATTCAACTTCAAATTAAAGTCGAATTCCTGTATAGGTCTGATAATGTTTACTATTTAAGGATGTGATCGGAAAGTGGTCTAGAAGACGGACGGACAATTTCGATATTTACACTCGAAAATGTTAGGTAAGACCATTCATCTTTACCGCGATTTCACATCGCGTCTATACACAGATTTACAACTTGGGCACATTAAAATGAGACCTGATGACGTCACAACGGCGTGCTCAAGTCGTGAAATAATCCAGAGACTAATAGACGCAGTATGGCTTCAGCGGCTCGCCTAAAGGTCTCTTGCGTTGCATACCAAGTGGGTCTCATTTTTTTGTGCACGTGTAGTACCTTACATATTCGTAAATTTCGCTTCAGATGAAACGATCGCTCACTGTTAGATCATTGTTAATCTTTTAACATAAAGCGTTACTCTTTTTTTATTAAATACCACTAAGGATATTACACCAATGTTTCCTACATCTCTTATTGTTGTAGGAAGCATTAGTGACTAGTTTATCTAGAATGGTACTAACAACCTAGGAAAGTCTGTCGCCGAAGTCTTTTAGTGTCGCCGCGCTCGATGACTGGCAGCGTGTTGCCATCAATACCAAAGACTGGATTGCAACTGAAAGCAGCATTTAATTTACAACCAATTAATATTATCAATGGTATACAATAACTAACTTTTGTATTTATTAAAAGATTCTGAGTAAAAGTTAATCGTATTTGATAATATGTCGACGTTAAATTTTTATTTTCTAATTCTTTATTGTTTAAACTCTCTTCACTTTAGCTATCTCAAGAAACAAATCAAATATTGAATATCTTTATATAATTTTTTGCTCTTGCACCTAAAATTAAAATACATTTGTTTGTTAACGCACAAAGTAATTGTGTTCAATAATAATTTGCAACGAAGTGTAAAAAGCTTTTGCGATTTTAATATAATAGGAAAAATATGAGCCATACCCTATAATACTTTTAACTAAATATGTGTTTTGTATTAGGTGCGCAACTAAGTTCTCGCTTTTTTTTCGATAAAAATATAACTTTATTATAAAAAAAATGGTTACAAA
>DWTW01001919.1:0-11798 GCA_018246275.1 Papilio slateri
TATATATATATATATATATTACATGCCAGCTGGCAGTTGACAGCTTTGACAGCAGCAGCTATAGCAAACGAGCCTATAATATTATGACGACATTAGTAACAACCACTTAAGCCGTGCAGAAGATTGCGGTGATCTCGGTGTTCGTCGTTATCACATCAATCTTTACTAACTTAAGAGCCACGTGTTTGTGTTCCCATTCCAATTTCTTTTGTCAGATGTTCCTTGTATTGAATCAATTGTCAAATCTGTTACCCTACTGTATTTGTATCTACAACAAGAAATCAAATCTGATGTAATAATATAACTAACTACCCAACCTAACCTAACCTTTTTTTTATATAACCTAACCTAACCTAACTTATTAGATTAACGACAAATCAAATCATGCAAATTAATATAATTACGAATTGGCTTACACGGTTGCGTTAAATTTGTCAATTTCCATTGCCTGCAAGGTGCGCAAGCGTGCACGTACCCCGGCACGACCATATCAGGTCGCATGTCCTCGGTCAAGTTCTACTACAAGATCGGTGAGACCGTCTCCTTCACGTGCGAGCCGGGATACAGGATCAAGGGAGCTCCCATGCTGCGCTGTCTCAAGTACGTTGATATAACACTTGTTCAATTTGTACCTATATAGATTATTACATATATATAATATATATTACATATAAACCATTTATTACCACAAAAATAACTTGCTTTCACATATAACAAGCTATGAGCCATCGCATCATAACCAAAATGTGACAAAAGAAAGACAGCTTAACCTAATGCAGGGATGAGTTCAGCCAATGCAGAAACGGTTATAAACAGCAAAAAAGACAATTTTAACTTCTGCACGCGTATATAAGCAGTTATGAAGAATATACCTTCATTTAAACATTTTATAAAACAAAGCCCCTCGCCGCGTCTTTTTGAACGGGATTAACTCAAACCCTACTGAACGTATTATCACCAGTAGAGGGAGTCATTCATGAGGATTAGGTGTATAATTCATCAGATCGATGCCACACGGGCGTTACGTCGGCGTTGCGAAGTTGGAGCGGTGACACTGCGTAGTTTTACAATACAAATCAGAACGACATGACACACGGTGCTCGCAATGACGTGCATCGATGGAACTAGCGCGCAACGTGCATGAGGCCAGATTTACGAAGCGTGGAAGGGTGCTACATAATTTCAACTCTTTTGTCGTTTAAATATTGACACATGCACCATGAGTGACGCTGCGTCGTCGTGAGTTGTGCGTTGTGTTGCGTCACCACATTTGCTCACGTGACAATCTATCCGTCGAAATCATGGTTTTGCGACGACGCAACGTCAATGCAACGCCCGTGTGCCATCGCTCTAAGGTTTTGTGTAAGTTGGCTGAAATATTACTGTGACTGTTAAAGAAGACGTAACGGGCTGGTACGACATTAAACTCTGCTGCCCTTTTGTGTGGCAAAAATAAAGACATTTTCCTCTTCAACAGGATTTATTTCATCATTCATCTTTTGATACTTATAGTAACACATATTCGTAGCATAATTTTGACGAAATACTTGTGTATGCGTAATACGTATTTTTCAGGAACAGAAAATGGTCAAACGCAATACCATTATGTACGCCGGTAACAAACTACACGTCGTCCGAATCGGTCGCCATGTTGAATAGCGAGATCGACGCCATGTTGTCTGACGCAGCTGTCACTCCGGCCGACATCTTGCGGACGCGCGAGTCGCCCGCCATCTTGACGCCGGAGAGTTTGAAAGCTGCTATGACCCGCGTGGCTGCATCAAGATTGCTCCGCAGAGCACCTATCGAAACATACAAAAATAGAATTTCTAGAGTCAATAGGCTCTTACGAAGAGATTCAGAGAGATAATTTTAATAATACTATTCATTTAATAAGTGATCTACATACTCTAAAAATATGATCAAAATGGCGTCTACTCTTTTTCTTCGTAAAAGTAATGCTCAATATATATTTAAGTTATTTATTTTTAAGAAAGTTAATTTATAATTTATCAAATATTTTAACATTAGTGTACAAAATTGTCTACATTTTTGACTACTGACTTTAGGTTAAAAAGTTTATTAGTAATTTATAAAAATAAACAACATCTAGATAAATCTAATTTTAAAATTGTATTTAAACAATTTAATTGTTAAACATATAATATATTTAAACAATTCTTATCCAAAGAGAAATGAAATGTCATTTCATAAGACCTTATTTTGATTATTTTGATCACAAATTTGACTTGTGTAAAAAGAGAAATTTACAACGATTATAGTAACCTAATATTGGCATCGTATAAGGCATGAACACGGTGTCCCTGAGATATGCCAATTTCTCTTCTACAATTATAAAATTTCCTCCGCCTCGTAAAATTACTATAATTATAAACCTGTAAGTTGATTCATCATTAGACATTTGTCGCCCACTGCTCGGCGTAGGCCTCTGACGAGGTACACCACAAAATAGGTCACCTTCTGTCCTCATCCGGAGCACAGACGCAACCTGGACCAGTTCATTGGTCTATCTTGTGCAAGGCCTATCTAGAATATTAGATATTCTGATATATTTTTACCAGCATTTTTTTTACTACTTAAATCTTCTTCCGTCATAGATAAGATTTCTTTGACGTCCTTATTAATATAATTAAGTTAATGGGTTTGATATGTATTTAATATTTAAGAACATTTACTATATATATGTACCTCAATTATATATAAAAAAAACATATGACATATAAAACATAATGTAATAAATCAATTTCTTTACATTACCCAAATTTGTAAATAATGTCGCTTCGACAAAGATATTATAGAATTATAAATAGTCCATTTTATTAATTAAGTCGTTTTAATAAATAAATTATAAATAATTATGATATATTATTATTCTATTTGTCCGTTAGGAAATCCGTAGTGAATACATGTTTAAAATGCTCTGTTACACAACGCACAAAATGTTTGGAAAACGTTTTTAAATTATTTACCTTTAAATATTCGTCTAACATTCTGCCATTTGCTGATGACGATTTCATCTAATAAAGGTGTTTACACACTAAAATTTTCTTTGTAACTACGTACCATCAGATGGCTGACTTACTCGTCTCTTCCACCTAGGTATGTAATACGTACCTCACCTCGATTTATTCTAACCCAAGATGTACCTTACCTTTAACACTAAAATTTGTGAATCCCAAAATATTTTCTGAAACCAACTTTTTCTCACATTACCTTATAACATAAGCCATCCATATTGTACAATTTCACTTCACTTTATCTCACAATTTACACAAAATTACAATATTTCAGTAAGCGACGTTTGTTTACAAACTTTACACCTTGAGTTGGAACAAACTATATGTATTTCAGTGAGGTACACTTCGAATCGAATAAAATTTTATTTAATTAATCGATAAGCGTGTTCAAGCTCATGTATACGTTCTACTGAATATTTTTGTAATTATTCGATCCCTTGTCAAAGAAATAAGCAACGATTTAAATATTAACAACTTGTTTTATTTAATACTGGCGGCCCGCCCCGACTTTGCTGGAGTAATTAACAAAAATTTCATAACTTCATAAATTATATCGCCTATGTACATCAAGGATAATGTAGGATTCTAATGGTGAAAGAATTTTTCAAATCGGTCAAGTTTCAGGGCCTTATTATTTCAAACAAACAATCAAATCTTTCCTCTTTACGATATTAGTATAGATAAGTCTAAATGTACTCTAGATTTGTATGTAAATAAATGCCCGTCAACAAGTTACGAATAAGTTAGCGGCCTTTTGAAACGTGACAGAAAATTATTGATTGTGATATCACCGGCTCGGTTGTTGCAAAACTGTGGTTACATACCAAATGTACACATGTGAGACTTGTGATAGCCACGAAGAAGTTACCCACTTAACTTGAAACAATGATAGTTTCCAATATTTACGTCCGTTTGTGTCCAGCATAAGTCTTATGTTCATTATAACACAATAGAGTCCTAAAGAGTTCAGGAAAAAGCAGATAACGTATGCCTCTCAGTGTTTACTAATTAGGTTCAATGAGGTTTTATAAAAAAAACGCCTGGAGAATATAAATAGCAATGTTTATTGAGATGTTTTCACCGCATTAATGATTCTAACAATCGGCACGAAATAATTACCAGTCGGCCCAGAAACCGAAGCAGCTGTTACGTGAACGGGCTGGCTCGAGCGGGTACGTGCCGCGATCTAACAGAGTACAAGCGGGAAGTGGACGTCTACCTCTGTTTCGTCTGGTAAGGTGCTGCACGCCCCATTTTATTCATCCCATTGTCACCTATTTCCCTTCCCTTACCTACAAAAGGCTTTCAACACGTCTTTTTACCGCCTTTACCACGAGGAGTTTTCCGCTCGGAGGAATTGTTTAGAACAATTCCTGCCGCTGAGTTTGGTCCTCGCACAACACGGCAGAACACCAAATACCATCCACACCGCCTATTTTTTTTTTATTAAAATAGATTTACCAGTAGCTTCCTTATCTCAGCGTTCACAATAATACATTGAAATTAATAGTAATTAATGATAATTTCACCAGTAATAGGTAAACACAACATTCAACGAAACACAAATTTCGTTTAAGTAATTATAAAGCAACAAGAAAGATAATCATATATGTTGGATTAGACCTGTACCTCTGAAGTTGCGAGGGTATGTGTCCTGTGTGTAGTTAGGGGCATGTTGAAGATTTCGATGTTATTTTTACACCTTGGTGGTTGGCTACTGCGGTTTTCACGCAATGTCCCGCCTCGTACAACCGCCTGGTGGAATGATCTGTGTTCAGCGATGTTTCCAAACTATTACGACTTAGGCTCCTTCAAGAAAAGAGCGTACTCCTTCCTTCGCTGGCAACACATCGGCAGTTCATCTGGTGTTGTGGATGTTCATGGGCTGTAGTGATCACTTAACATTAGGCAAACATTAACAAGCCTGCTTGTTTGCTGCCTTTATCATAAAAAAAAATAAAATACATTCCTATGCAATATCTCTTAATATAGATTCCCCCTTAATAATTTCGTTCTCAATAAACCTTATCAATTCTCCGCAATTCATATTTCATATAAAAACGTATTCCAAATAAGGCTCTTAGTTTCGCTGCCCCATAATAATATGCACTTAATTAGCAGCTATAAAACTAAAAGGAACGCACGTTAACAAGTCCGTCCGTCTTGTAGAATTTTTTATCAACACATTTTCCACATACCGACCTACATGGGCGCTGACGTCAGCGCAAAAACAAAACTACGCAGTTAATTCGAACAACGTACATATGTAAATTACATACTTTTAACTTAAACATAATACTTTTTTATTTTACTTGCAAGGGTTGCCATATTCATATACAGAGTAATACCAAAAATAGTAAGCCAATTGCAATTTTAATAAAAGGCGACCAAAAAATACCCCAAATCTAAAAAAAAATCTACGCATAAAGAGGTCAACAAATAAGTACACTCAATAAATACCATGTTTAACACTGCACTAAACAAATATGATGAAATCAAAATGGAGTAATTTGACGGGATTGATAGATTAGACGACAGCTAGATTAAGATAAATTATTAAGCTCTTCTTGACAGTTGACTTGTATCGTTTTTACAGACTTAAAAAATAAAACCTGAATATTTACTTATTACAAATTACAAAATGAAGTCTGATCAATTATATATTTATACTTCTGCATTCTGTATGATAAACAAGAAATTAGAGAAACCAAAAAACTCGAATGACTGAAAGATTATCATTGTTCATCATATTATCTTTAACATTCCGGGGAAGAATACAGATCGAATGTCACCTCACTCTTCGAAATCGGTCAGGTCGTTTAGACTACAGGTCACAGTGGTCATACATACGTGGGGAGTGAAAAACATTAACCTAATTCTGTGTCAGTCGAGTTATTACTATTATATTATTATAAAAAAGAAAAGAGAATACTTCTTTGAAGGAAGCGCATTTGCAGTTCCTCTGATTTATAGGCGGAGGTGATCACCTAACATTAGACGAACATTCGTTTGCCCCCTTATAGTATATAAAAAAAAATATATATGTTGATATATAAAAAAGTGTTGCAAACAAGTCAATAAATTAGTTCCTAATATAATAAGAAATACCAACTACTTGTGCATATTAATTCAAAGGAAGCTCGACAAATCATCAAAACGTTCAAAGGGGGACCGGCGCACGATTGCTCGTAACACGTGATCAATCAGTTCCGTTGTAGCCAACGGGGATGGAAACGCAGGTGATCAAGAATTATGTTTGCATCGACACGACACGACTCGCTGTGGCCGACACCGACTCTGCTTACCTCTCTTGGTTACGGCTGTGAATATTTACGTATCTATTTATAATCTTGAAGAGTAACTTTTTTCAAGGGCTCCCGGCTGTTGTATTGTAAGCGCCTCGCCTTGGGCCGTTATTGCGTGTGGTAAAGTTACCGGTTTGGGAAACGGTCCAACTTTTGGGTCATCTAACCTGACCCTTCACTGATTCATCCGGCGGAATGGATGCTGAGAAGCCTCGACTCGAACTGTTACTTAGAATACAATTAGCATTTTAACTCGACGTTGCTTAATTAAGTATTGCAGTAGCATTTATTACATTGATAATTCATAACAGATATCACAATATTTCTAACCTTAAGGGTAATTTTTTTTATGAAAACCCCCTTTACAGTATCTTGTAAAAAAAGAATGATTGAAATCGGACATACTCTGTAAAAAAATTGTGTATTAAACCTTTTTACAGAGTAGTCTTAAGTGGTAATAATAATAAGTAGTTTTAAGTTAAAAAAAAACATAACCACTTCTGTTTTTTTGGCCGGTTAAAATTAATCAATCCGAATTGAAGCTACTTGAGCTATGTTACTTGAAGAAGTGTCTTTAGCCACGAGCTCGCTAGATGTGCCTCTCTGATATAATATAGTGGTTTTCAGTCACAACAAAAGGTGAGTCACACTACCAAGATGGTTGAATCGCAGAATATCACGCGTTGCGAACGAATGCTTCAAAACTCCATTAGACGTGCAAAAAACATATTAACATAATACATGTATTTAAGTTATTTATTATTATTGCCAAGGTTCCTTGCAAGAAACAGAACACTTTATAAATATAATTGTTTGCTTAGTGTTACACGTGGCAGTCGTAGCGTTAACTACAGTTCAGTTTTTATATAACTTGTTAATTTAACCAGTGAACTTGCACATACAGGTAAATATATCTTATAGAGCAGTACACACTAAATGCAACATTATGGGTACCCATTAGAAACGAATATGTATTTATCACCTTGTCAACGATCGATTTTGAACTTAGTCAGTTTATAATCGGACTAGCCATATTATAAACTATCAAAAAATTGTGAACTCAACGAATCACTGACAATTTTTTAATTATAATTATTTTTTTAAACATCATTTTAGATAACTAACTAACTAGAGTGGCGCAGTGACCCAAAGTGGGTCTTGGCCTCCGACAATCAGATTCTCCACTTTCCTCGATCCTGCGCCATCTCCCGCCAGGCTTGAACGTGAAGCTCATGCAAGTCCTTTTCGGCCTCATCTTTCCAGCGATACCTGGGACGCTTCACGTTCCGGTCACCATCCATTCTTTCCAGGTGGCCGAGCCAACGGAGTCTGAGTGCTTTTATCTCTTTAATGATGTTCGGCTAGGCCATTATTTCCGCGATTTCTGCATTTTTTCTAATTTGCCATGATCCATCATCTCTCCGCACTGGCCCTAGGATTTTTCTTAAAATCTTTCATTCCGTTACTAACAATTTCCCTTCTTCCTTTGAGGTCAGTGTCCATGCTTCACAGACGTACATTAGGGTCGGTCGCACGAACGTTTTATAAATGCGGATTTTAGTGCGTCTGCGTGCGTAGCCTGGCCACTAACGCCTTGTGTAAAGCCGCACTACAACGGAGGGAATTTTACACTCGAATTTCTATTCCTTCGTCCCTAGTATTTTGATCCGTTGTAGTGCAGCCCAGATATTTAAATTTTTCGGCTCCTTTAAAAGTAACGAAACGAACGTAAAGTCTGCTGCCATTTTCATTAACGCTACTGAATAATAGATGGCGCCTCGCACAGTAAAAATTTGTAATTTGTACATCGTTCGTTCAATGTTACTATAAGGTTTTTAACAGGAAAAAAAAGATTGGAACAAGTTGCTGTATTCCCTATTCCATGTAATTATGACGAGAGTGTCTTCAGGAAACTAGTGCGTATCCTCTCTCTACCACATCTCCACTTACCACCAGGTGGGATCGTGGTCAAATAGTACAAAGTAGTACCAAGATAGATTACCAAGTACTAAAAAACCTAGTCTAACCTCGCCTTTCATGGACTATTCGTGAATATTGTACACATGTGAAATAGTATTTTTCGCACATATGCCGCAGCGAGTGATGCCCACCTAGTGTATTTGATAAGCTTTCGTCTCTTCTTGCCTGTAATGTACTGTATCCGATCGTGTACACAAACAGACTTGAGTAAATTAGCGGGTAACAAAAGTCTTTGGCAGTGTTGGCAGGTGGCGTCCCAGGACAACTTATACCGATCAGGTTAGTGACATTTTTTTGACATTTAGACGCAATTTTTATATAATTCATAGGTGTGATCATTATTTAGTCTATGGATAGCAGAACATAGCCATAGGTGCGGAGGTAGCGATCGTGTAGGCTGCACACGCAACGCGGGCCGCGGGCCGCGGGTCGCCGCACCTCGCTGATTCATTGGCTAATGTAGCTTGCGCCGTCGCAATACATTTTGATACTTTAATATTATATGAACTGAAAATACAATCTTAAGCACGGGTTAAATATTTCAAATGGTAAATTTCAGTTATCAAAGGATATATCACCAAATAATAAGCATTTTCGCCCGTTAATTATCGGGGTAGGCAGATACTATGGATTTACATTCGACGTGGCCATGGCATCTACCTGGCGTCTTCGTATCAATAGCCATTAACTCATGAAATGCCAGCCTGTAGTAGGTCTTAGACTTTCTCTCTTCTACATTTGGTCTGGCGATCTAATTTCAAAATCAACTTACTTAACTTTTTACTTAAAGACAACGAGTGTGCAGGTGATCTAGTTTTGGCAATTGTTACTAATAGAGCCATTTCACTGATTCTATCTCTTCCTTAAAGAAAATAATGATTTTTGTCCATCATTAATCAACGAATTAAAAATTAATCAACGAATTAATACAATTTATCAAGTCATGAAACACATCTCGTGTTTCATGACTTGATAAATTGTATTTCTGCCTACACCCATAGCCGGACGACAAGAATTTTTTTCTAATAATACCATATCGAATTAGTTTACTTTCATGTTAAAAAAATAATGCCAGTAGCAAGATGTGACAAACGTTGTACAGTCGCTGTGTGAGCGGGCTCGGCGCTTTGTTCCGCGCCGGCCGCCGCCGCGCCTTCGCATCGCTCAGGGCTGCCGAGAAATTCATTATCAATACTTTCTTTTTTTAATTACATGACATGTATTGTTTTGCGAATGATAATATTATAATAGTGATATTTTGTCGATGAATTAAAAATATCTAATGTTATAACTACAATAGACCTGATTTGATAAAAAAAATCGCATTAAAATAAAAAAATCCTGAGAAAAAAAGTACACTTGAAATTACAAAGTTACTCAATTTTGCAGTTGTCACTAAATGTTATACCCTAATAATAATAATTATAATGGTCCGCTATTATAACATAATAACTGTGGCGATAACTTTCTCTGTGGTCTACGAAGGAGTAGAATGAGGATATCGTTTTTGGTTTCCAATGTGTCTATTTAAATAGGTTAAAAAATCCAGTAGGAATTATGTTGCATTATTAAAATGCAAAATATTAGATTGTACGCCGTGTATCGCCATAGTGGTAAAAGAAAATATTAAATATAGTTTATGTAATAAAATAATGACTCTGACAGCCCTGCGCGAGCGAGGCGGGCCGATAACAATATAGCTGAGTGCGGCGGGCGCCGGCACCGCGCCGCACCGCGCCGCCGGCCGGCACCGCAGCGCGCGCCTAATTTACCTCGCCTCTGGCAACCGCTCACCGCTCACCGCCCGCCGGCTCTGTCTCCCTGGTACACGCTGCGCTAGCTCATTTGTTAACACTGTAACTTTTTTTTGACGATTTTTCTAAACAAAGCCGGCCTCAGATCGCGGTGATAAGTATATATAGAAACTTTTTAGTAATAAAACATTGTATTATTTGTATGATTAGCTGTTGCCGGCCGTCGCTGCGCGCGCGCGGCCGCTGGCTGGCGGCGGTTCACGTGATTTTAAGCGACCACGGCTACTGATACTGTCATACGGTTACTTTCTTGTTTCAAGTCAGCATCTTTACTGCATTCAATTTAAAAAGTTCCGCATTCGAAACCGATCTCTACTACTGAAGTCATTTGCTGACGCACGCCATCGCGTAAGTCTTAAAGTTTATCTACGACTTGACCGGGACAACTAACAGTGAGCAATATTCATGTCGATAAGTAAAAATAAAATTTTGACAAAACGGAGTACTACTTTAAATTGATACCAGGATTACTTTGTACTTTAGTATAGCATTTCTAATGAAATGACAAACCGAACCAAACCACCTATAGGTGATGTTTGTGTATGAATTTGAAACGTAGTTTTTGCCGGCCTAGTATGCACTAACAAATCAAAAATCATAAAGACTCAAGATGAAGATATGTTTGACGAAATAACTCAACTTTGCCTGAAAATTCGACTTATCAACTTAATTCTTAAAATGAAGAAGCACGACGGCGTTTACATCCATTTCTATTTAATTATCCCATCTTTTCCTTATCAGAAAAGGGCGAGAAGAGGACAAGGAACAGAATTAGGCCTCCGCCACCTCACTCATCAAACGAAACGCAGAATCCTTCAACTTCTCGCCTGTTTTCTGTGAGGTCGTGGTATTTCACCGGTCGGATCGATTCATTCGTGCAACAGATGTTGTAGCTATCTCTGCCAAAGTTCATCTTAATTAATTGCTAATAATCTCGCCGATTTTTATCCCAATTACGATAGGGCAATGCTATCCGTTTCTCTGCCAGTAGTAACGTAGTATCTATAATCCTCAAGACTTGCAAGTTTGTACATAATATTAACAATTAACCAAAAATAAGTAATCAATTTATTTAAAATACCGTTGCTTTTTATAAACTACAGACATTACATTACAGACAAACTGCTACATTAAAGTACTTGTAAAAAAACTAAATAAATTTCAATATTACTATATCTAGCTTAGAAAAATTACTACAAATCCCCGTCCGACGCCCTAGCTAAGTCTAGAAATTGTTTTATATATGGAAAAAGTATTTTCCAAAATGTAAATAACTATCAAAACATTTATTCATTTCTGTAAAATGACTATATATGCTATTGCTATTAAATTATCGTGCGCCTCTAATAAATCTCAACAGATTAAACAAACAAACAGATTAAAAAAATCCAACTTCCCTTGACTTTGACACTTACATAAATGTAAGTGTGTACCAGGCGAGCATCACTGAGGTAGACTAGGTACGTAACGCGAGCGTCGCGAGCGCGCCGCGACGCCTCGAGCTCGAGTGATGAGATATTTGTACAGGCAGCGTGCATAAATATATTTGTGAGCTAGAGTATTAAATGTAGATTATAATTGCCCTTTACACAATAATGTTCTGATAGATAGTTTAGAAGATATCATAAGTTTAAAAACTACGGGCAAGCAAAATATTCAAT
>DWTW01001920.1:0-11797 GCA_018246275.1 Papilio slateri
ATATTCTAGAGGGAAAGAAATTGCATTTAGCGATAATTTCCAATGCTTAAACCACGAACGAGCCACTGAACGGAGTCGAATGATTAAATATAATTGAATAAGTCTGGACGAGTAGACAATTGAATTCCAAATAATGTACCCAGCTTGACGGTTACTTAAAACTGAAGAACTGAACCGACATTGGAACAAGAAGTTACTTTACGAGTAAAAGTAACTTTAAAATTAAATAATTACTTTCCTTTACAAATCTACTCGAGAATGAGCTCTTTAAGTAATTATTCTTGAATTTAGTAAACTTTTTAGGCAACTTCATAGAATGTTTAATTTAAGCTGGTGAAGTAAAACAGATATTCTCTTTTACTTTGTTTGCTGGATTGAAAATGGATCGAGAATTGAATCGAGAATCTATTTTTGTGCTTTTTTGTTATTTTATCTTTTGATTTTCATAGTTTTTCGAATTATACATACGAAAAAATTACTAATTTATTGATGGCCTGTCACATTTCAGAATTGATCCATTTAAAGAAAAATATTTCAAGAAATTGCTTTTTCTATTTAAACTTGAGAGATTTAAATATATTTCCTTCTCGTTATATCCCCAAAACAAAAACTTTCCATATTTCTCCAAACAGTTTGCGAACACAAAAAAGAATGAAAATATTTTATCTTTAAAAGTCTCGAAAGCAAGAGCGAGTTTTTGTTCGGCGATAAGAGTGTATGATAAAACGCCTAATGTTGGTTTAGGCGTGCCTCTCTCGGCATTAAGTCGACAGTTAAAAATGTGGTCTTATATTGTTGACAATAAGCGACCTTTTTTGTTTTACGAAAATGAAAGGTCGTTATAAAAAAGATATGAAGTCCAGCGAAGAGGAAAGTTTACTGAAAAGAAATAGTAATCTCTCGTACCGTTTAACATAATTGTTATAGGTAAAAATGATAATAAAATGAAAATATAATGAAATATCATTTATCAAAATCTATTAAAAACCACATCTCTCTTTTCGATCACATTAATTTCAGGAAAAAACCCATTTTATTAAAATAGTTTTCTTTTGTTGTATTGGAGATATTTTTTATTAAATAAAAGTCTCGAGATGTACCTATTACAATACATTTTACCTTTCCTATTACCGGGGTAGAATTTGTTGGAAAGGAATTGCTGTTCCCTGCAATTCTTTTATATTGTAATGAGATTTTAAGATGTTTATGAAGCCTGAAAAATACAAATAGCTAACAATTTTTTGGGTTGCGGACGAATTTACAGCTATAATTAAATACAGAATATAATGTAGATGAAAACCGACGACGTCCAAAACAGTCATTCATCAAACGTAATACTTGCATCATACATAAATTCGTGGCACAGTTTTTGCTCGTTAATCAGAAGTCATGTCGGTGACACGAATCCTACTTCCTTCTGACGTCATACGCGATTTATTTTCAGACCTAACCTGTACATTAACAGCCAAAAATAAGAAAATACCCTAGCGACAAAAGATTGAATTTTAATTTTAAACCTGAACATTTAGGTCTAAGGCGGCGAGACCTTATAGAATCATATCAGGCATTGTGAGCTAAAGCCATGGGCCATAGATTCTTACTGTCTATCAGATAGGCAGAGAGATGGATAACAGCGTGACGCGTTGTATAATATTGTGTAGATATTAAAACCAAAACGTATTTTAATCTTTTTCCTTTTTTAGCAAAAAAAAGTATATATGTTGACATGTAATCTCTCAGGTCACCAACGGTAGAAAAAACATAGACTCTAAATTTAGCAATGATATACATATGACGGAGCAGATAATACTTATATTATTTTTTAAGCTATGACGTCAGTTTTAGTGACGTCTATTTGTTAATTATAGCTAGATACAGCATAGACCTCCTAGCATCGACCCTTAGCATAAACTTCCAGATACCCTGTTCCATACAAATTCAACATTCAAAAACGACGCTAGCTTTTTGCCACGAATGCATACCAGCGTATGCGCGATAGCCCGTAATGGAGACTACCTATAAAATTACCACCTATAAAATTGTATAAAATCGAGTGAATATTAGAATAAAGCTCGTCATTGACAAGTTCTTTCATTGGACTGTTATAAAGTTATCCCTCAATTGTTACAATAATTATTAATGATTATAAAACATTTTTATAATAAGCTCTTAATCTCACAATAATAACTGAGTTTAGTTTTAGTATTGACGGTATTCCCATCTTGTGCCGACACACCTTTGTCATTGGGTCAATATAGGTTTTTTTAAAGAAACAATAACGAATTTATTAGTTATTTCCTACAGATAATTTTCTCAATAATTATTGTTAAAAATGATTAAAATTAGTTACAGATCCTTAACTTATAAAATTAACCAGTTTTAGTCCTTGCATTGATATAGTAATCTCTAAAAATAATAAAATAATATATCTCTTATCGGTGTGTCGTTGGTATTGTCCAATACATAATATTATATTTGAACGAAGCTTTTATATATATATACAATAAAGCTGATACAATACATAAACAAAGGCTTCTTGTTTGCTCACCACGATGGTTAGGTAGTTTAACGAACTATTATCTGTTAAGTCAATTGTCGTAACTTCGCGTGTGTGCTCTTGAGACCACGAGGAAATTACGATAATCACTAAAGTTGGAGAGATTGAACCCAAATAACATTATTGGCTCTCGGGGCTTTAACAATCTGTTTAATTATTAACAAACTTTTCAGACCGTTTAGGGGACGTATATTGCGTCCATACTCTATACTAAACTTATTTTATTACTGTATTGATTAAATTCAAAGTCTATATAGTTAAATGACTTCGTATCAGAAAGGCGTTAGTAAGAAACGTAAACCATATATTTGTCACTGTGAATCATTCGAATATTTGTCGTTAATGGAAAACAAACCCAGAATTTTCACTTAGAATTAGTACATATTTCATAAGAATATAAAAAAAATTAATTCGCTGTATAAAATTCAATACACATTCATCACGACATATATGACATGTCCTGCTCGCTCTATTGCTCAGTGAAATAAAAATATTTCCATTCGGCATGTTTAGTACAAGTTTTAGCAGTGCGGTGGCGTTCAGAACGTTCCGAAATAATTGGGTTGAAAATGTAAAAAGAATTTTTCAAATCCGACTGGTAGTTGCTGAGATTAGAGGGTTCAAACAAACAAACTATTCCGCTTTATTATATTATATAAGTATTGATATATATATGTACCAATTTAAACATTAATAAATTAGATTTCGATAGCACAGATTTAATATTTAATATAATGCGGAGTTTTGTTAAATCAAATGCCTAATTAAGGCCCATTTTGTTAATTTACTACTTGTCAGTCAACATGCATGGCAAATATATTATACGAGAGGCTTCTACGGACTCTAATTAAACCGCAAATTAAACGGGAACGAATTGAGTTTCGGGCTAACAAAATTCTTGTGAAAATTTTCACATGAAAACGTGACTATTTTGTATTATTATGACAAATCTTAGGATCTCAAAACTTATATTACACGTCGGTTTTTTAGCAATCCTTCCTTGATGAAATCGGTACATAGATCTATCTATATGCAAGAATCCAAACATAATTCATCTGTTCAATCATCAATCACACCTCAACTTTATCACCATCTCCCTGCCTTTTTCCCATTTATGTGGGGTCGGCACAGTATAGTCCATAGTGTAGACGTTTTTGCTATGTTTTTACCGCCGGCCGTCTACCTGACGCGAACCCCCCTCGGGAATTATTGATTGTACTTAAGCCTTATTTTACCAGTGTGATCATTGCTTTATAATAATGCAACGCTAATTTTCATTCCTGTAGAACCAGCGCTCTCTTCCTTTTTTATGGAATTTCGCTTGTATTAGTACGAGGGATTCCCCGATTAGACATTGACAAATGTGTCTCAGTGATCTACATTGAGGTGCTGCGATTGCCTTTGATCTTCGATATTTTGGACTATTAAGTCCTTCAAGAGATGAGACATGGTGTTTGTGTAATGCAACAGCGCCCAAAAATAACTTCTTTGGTATAAAACGAATGAAGTGATCGCCCACAGGTCGAAAATTCGACATCAATACGTTTCTTTCTTACTCTTTTATAGAAGAGTATTATTAACATTTGTGTACTACTTAAATTTTTATAAAACTTAAGCAGTACACAAATGTTGATAATACGCTTAACTTAAATTGTAACTTAAATTTCCATAAATATGATAATTTTGCGTAAACTATAAATATTTATTTTTAATTTAGTTAAAAAGATTTTAACTTGTTACGCTCCTCTTCACTCAAAAATAAAAAAAAATCTTGTTTGTGCTCTCAATATTATTAAATTACTCCGAAACTTTCGCTTCACGAAAAGACATAGTTCTGCCACCTTTATCATTCGACTCGAGAGCTAATTAACCTTACAAGGCTGCTTCAAATTGTCGAACGTAATTAACGCAATTCTTGTTTCAGCAAACGATAAGAACAAAAACAAGTGACTTAATCAAAATTACCCCCGCGATACAAATTTGCAAAGTGACATGGAACGCAAATGGCAACTGTTTCTGCCGCACTAATTTACCAAAATTACTTTGCTTACATTATTCATACAGCGTAATGTTGTTAAATTTAGGTCTTATACATGTTAGTCTTTTTAATGAACGAATAGACTAGTCCGTGAAAAGTATGCTAGGCGTAACTCTGAATGATAGGATGAGAAATTGCGTTGTAAGGGAAAAACTCTCGACGTGTCCAGTTTCCAACTCCAATTTATAACAGATATGCTAAGCTCACAGAAAATCGGATATTAATTGCTATGTCTACCCAAATTGATACATCTATACCCTTGTCTATGGAATAATAAGGCAAACGTGAATGTGGTTCACATGGTGTTAAGTGATCACGCTACCCAGATGCGTTGTCAGCCTTTAAATATGAGGAAGAAATAATGGGAAATGGAAGGGATTAAGTCCCTGGCGCCTCACTCGTGAGAACGTAACGCAGAAGCATGAAATGTGTATCTCTACTCCTCGCAAGCTATCATTGAGGTCGTGGTAGTTTCCCGGTCTAGCCGTTCTATTCATACAACGGCTGTCATTGCTGTGGAGCTGCGCGGGACCTTATTTAATTTGTCTAATAGTAAACTAATAGTAGAAAAATTAGAAGGCACTTTTTGCTAATAAAATAAATGGATGTAGTAGTAAAGTTATTTGTTAAAGTTAATTTATGTATTTAATAAAACATTACAAGTGTTATACCTGAAATGAACCTTAAAAATGAATAATTGTACCTCTAAAACACGAACTCACGTTAGGTCCTTCAAAAACAAATTGAAAAGTTAAACGTTGCGAATGAAAACATCTCTCGACAATCATAATAATGAAACTCCAGTTATTTGTTTTCGTTGTGTTTCATGCTTTCATGAAAACAGGTTGCGTTCATGTCAACGCCATTTACCTGCGAATTATTATTTTGTAATATTTGTGACATTTTTAATAAAATCCTATCGAAGTTGGCGAATTAAATACATGTTATTGTAATATTATTATTCTAATATTATACATACGAGTATGAGTTTGTTAGTTTGTGACGCTTTCACAGGTAAATTACTCAACCGATCATCATGAAATTTTGCACACACATTGTCAGGGGTACAGAAAAGAACGTAGGGTACCTTTAATCTTGAAAAAAAAACTTCCCAAGGAATGGATAAATATAATCTGTCGCCATGCTAATGTATGGCAACTTTTTGACCGTTTGTTCCTGCTATGTCATACATTACCATGGCGACCGATAACAACTTTTTGACATTCTATAAATGCCAAGCAATTATAAGCGAAATCAAGTCCCAAAATTTTCCAGCGAAGAAACTGCGAATGTGTGCGAAGCCGCAGACAACATCTAGTAGTATAGGAATTCCAATACAATGATTAATTATTCTTATTTATTCAGTTTATAAGTGTAGTTTCATGTAAAATATTGATGAATGGCATGTAAGTCTATTTACTTTTGTTAGTTACAGATGAAAATTGGTAATAACGATCTTTTTTATATTGTCGAAATAAAATGTAATTCAAAACCGTCTCGTCACAAAAGCTTAGTACTTAAAAGGAAGGCTTTAAAAGGGAGGTACATCCTTCGGGGGTCTAATTGTATTACGTGGGTCTGATTACCCTTTTTAGTTTTAAGGCCAGAAGATTTTTACAATTTATTCATTGAACGAAGAAAATTTAATATTAGAATTAATAATAATGTTCACTGAGGGATTCCAGTTAGTAATTTTACAAGAAAATTTACCTTTATAATGGTAAATAAGAATTTAATAAATTTAATTAAGTAGGAAGAGATACAATTATTATCGTGCTCTTATAGGAAGGAAATCAGAAGGAGTCGCTTTTTATAAGGAGGTAATTTAACGAATGTAAAGTTCAGCGGATCGATCTCCAGAAAGCTTGCATCAAGAAGGTTGTGGTTATTCGTGGTCAAGCGCTTGCTTATTCCATATGAAAAAAAAACTTGTATCAATTGTTACAACATTTTGTAAACATAGTTTAAGATGACTAAATGTTTTTGCCTATTCTATTATACTGCAAACGAGCAGTGGGTCGTCTTATGTTAAATAATCATGGTCGCCCACGAACATCCACAATACGAGAGGAGCAGCTGTATTAGTCTTTAAAGAAGGTATATTCTTTTCTTGAAGGGCTCTAAGTCATATAGTTTTAGTCATATCGTTGGAGACAAATTATCCCACAAGGTAGGTAAGCGCAGCAGAAAAGCTTATGAAAACCGTACGGTGTGAAATGTCAACCATCGAGATGATTATGATGAAATTTGCAAAATTTGACAAAATAAATAAAAGTTTTGACAACATGCCCTAAAAAGTATGTTGATGCCCTTCTGACATAATAACATTTAAAATTTTCTTTAAAAAAAACTCTTAAAATACTCAGATCTTAAGTTGAATGTCGCTAAATATCAGATCTCTCATCTCAGGGAGGTATTTTATAAATGGTACCTAACCGTTACTACGCGTGTAATTAAAATGCCTCCCTTTACCCTTATACAAAGATGGCAATTTCGATGAGCTTCACTTTAAGTGAAGGGATACTTTGCTTATCTCTCAGACAAGTGGTAAGGGCGATGGAAACTCACCTTGTCTCTACTACTAACTTTGGCCCACTATTCCTATTGGTTACGGTAGCTGTCTTATAACGGATATAGACGGATTATGACTAAATAGCCGCACTGCTCCTTAGGGTTTATTTTCTCCGCAGGTATTCCCCGGTTTATATAGATTGGGTTCCTAAAACGTACCATATTATAGCCGTAATGGCAATAATATAGGTAATGTTGATCAAAATGTTATAATACAAATTCTTATACGCCGTAACGACAATTAAGTAATTGTCGGGTAAAATTCTTTCGCAACATGAAAGCAGTTTACAGTGCTATGATAAGTTTAGTAATTAGTATTATATAATAGAGATCCGCCCCGGCTTCGCCCGGGTAGCACTAATTGTGATGACCCGATCGCTACCAAACTTACACCCGCTAGGCCAAACTAAAGATTTCCTGAAAATTTTAACGAAATCGGTCCAGGCGACGACTCAGCCGAGCCTCCGAAAGGAGTCTACAGGGAACATCGCATACATTTTATTTATTTATTTATTTAGAACAATACAACAACATTACAGTATATATCCAATTTGATTTTATATGTACGTTAAATTATTATTTACACTATACAACAAGTGGAAACATAATAAACAAACACAAATTCACATATTCTTCCACACATTTATATGCAGCCTCTGTGAACTTCGACTCGGTACAACTAAATATGTCTATAACTTTAGACATGATATTTAAGAGCCTTATGGCACGCGACGTCGGCGCATTTCTTAATAGATTCGTTCTCGCGGCGGGCTCAAGGAACAGGGGCGGGCGACACATAGATAGGACACTCGACGATGTTACTTAAGAATATAATATATTAAGAGTGTTGTGTGGAGTGTTTCTCGTGAATACATATCGCATTACAAATTCCTCAGGTGAAGTCTTCACGAAAGAAACAATTTCGTAATCAATCCAATAAACATTGTACACAGACGTAAACAAATTTCCGGTATCAGAGTCAAAGTTAGTAATTTTAGGAATTTTAGGAATTGACACTTATTTTTACGTCCTTGTTTATTAACAGAAACGTTATGCTCGAAATTAAAATAACAATAAAGTAACTAACTATCCTATTCAAAATAATGAACTTTTAAAGATTTTTTTTTGTATCTTACAGCGGTCCCTCAAAGGCATTCTACTGTATTATAATAATTTAGATCCGATTACACAACAATTATATTGCAATATTACCGCTTCTCTCGACATTGTAAAAACAACCGACTCGATTGCAGGCGAATGCTCGTCGGTCAGTAAGGCAGTAAGTACTGTAACGCTCGAAATCGATTCTGAACTGTTACAATACAGGCGAATGCTCCCAGTGAGGGACCACCCTTAGGTTACAATACGAACAGCTTACAGCCAGCAGAAGCATCTGTTACGCGAACGGGCCGGCCGTCGACCTGGGAAATACAATAACCTCGCAGAACACAGGCGAGAACTAGAGATTTATGCTTCTGCACTTCGTTTGTTTTTAGAGGAGATAAATTTTTGATAAATAACGAAATAATAAGGTCAAGCACCTATAAGGTAAGGCAGGTAAGCCAACGTCCATGCAAGATAACGAGTGCGGGGTCCGCTAGTACATTATATGTATATGATTTCATAGACCCATTTTAACATATAACTTAGTCTATAAAATATTATATGTTATCACATGTATTTCTATCTTTCAATGGAAATTTATTAAAGCTTTGTTTTATCATCGTGTTCTTAATTTGTATTTACTCGACTTAAACCAATTACGTTTGCAGAAATAAACCAAATTGGGGATAAGGGGGAAATAAATAGGCCATGGACAATTAGTCCCATTTCAAAGTTGTAAATTTAAGATGGAACCGTTTCCGTAAATACTGATACTGTTCTGCCTTGTTTGTTTAATTTTGTTATATCGACTGCGAATGAATATATGTTCATTATTCGTATGTTGATTTAAAAAATATAACATACTTAATTTAATATATCTATCAAATGTATATCTAAAATATATAATTATAACACTCAAGAATATCAAAAATTGTTAACCTAGTTAATAACAATAAATATATAAAATAATAGTAAACATAACTAACTGTTCTCAGTACTTACTATGTGCTATTTTTCATTGAAGCCGAACTAATAAAAATATTTACTATCGGGTAAGCCGTAAATATTATATTCGTCTGTATAGATCATTTCTTTATTATTGTGATTTTTATATAATTTTTATTTACTTTGAAAACGCTTTTTTTTTACACTAGTTAATCGGTTTTCGATCATAAGAACTGGCTTCGGACCATGACAGCGACAAAACTTTGTGCAAAATAAAAATGTTTCTATCTATCGTCTGTACTCTGTATTTCATTTGATCTTAGTCATATTTTATTATTCATATTATTAGAGTGTAAAAGACAGACAGTAAAATGTCAACTACACGTTTTTTTATATAATTAGCTAGTATATTTCTTGTTATATTTAAGATTTTGAACGACGAGTGAATGCGGGAAATAAAATGAATGGGGCTATAGGTTCAGTAGGGAGGAGCCAGAATGTGTCTATGAAGGCACGTCTGGCAATACACAACGCTGTACTAGTCCCCATTTTAATGTATGGAAGTGAGAGCTGGATTTGGCAGGATAAGCATGTTAGTGGAGTTAATGCCGTCGAGATGCGATCCTTAAATAGTATGTTAGGCGTGACTTTGAATGATAGGATTAAAAATAGCGTTATAAGGGGAAAAAGTGGATGTTGTGACTAGAATTGAGAAAAGTATGATTTGGTGGTTCAGCAACAAGATAAATTTATGTTGCAAAAGTGAGTGGCAGTGTTGGCAGGGGACGGCCCAGGAGAAATTATATCGATCAAATTAGTGACATACTATAGAAAGGCGATATAAGAAGAACCCGTAACCGAAGAGGATGTATGCGTAGATGTATGTTTGTAGAAGAAGCTAAAGGTGTGCCAGCATCGCGCCAAATAGAAATCCGTAATCTCTGCCTACCTCACTGTGAGATAGGTAGGTGTCCCAAAATGTTGTTACCAAACTGTTTCATTTAATAATTATAAATGGCAAATGATTTGGATTAATAATAATGCTTATTTATCCTCTAACATATTAAATTTCATGGGTTTCCTATTATCTTACATGCTATTATATTTAGAAGAAAACAGTTTTTTCAGTTCAATCAAATCGAAGTCTCCTTTCAGTAAAATTTCATAACTACAGTATTTAATGTAGTTTCCCCCTAGGTGGCATCGCCGTGAGATGCGCCCTGTATAACCTTCAGAATTACTGCATCGATAAATTAAAAATGAATAAAGGAAAACTTACATTGCCATCAATACAGCGATAGCAAAGGAAATCCACAGACACAGACTAATTATATTTTATAAACGAATTTTCATATAATTTTAATATTGCACTTTAATATTAAAATTTTCTACCGTGGTGACTCAATGAACGAGCGCTCGGTTTTAATTTCATATAAACGCTGGCTGTGGTTAGGTCAGAGTTTCGTCCCCTTTGATGCCATTATTAAAATGGAAATTTTTACTTTCCGTATTGGTTTCATATGATCAATACTGTAGAGATATATTATAATATATCAATCCAACATAAGATAAATATATCGTGTAATGAAATAGATCGTTGCCGTTGTAGGCTTAAAACTATGCAACGTAGGTCCTCAGTTCTAATCGCAGCCAAGATAAAACATTTAGTTTGTTTCCAATTTTTTTTAAATCTAGTTTTTCCTCATGAACCTCTTGACTTAAAAATCTAAAGTCATTATTGATTCCGCGAAGCTATGCCCATAATCCGAATAGCCCAATATGATAGCCGATCTCCGGTAGGAGATGACGCCTTAAGACGAAAAAGAAGTCTTTCTTCAGTATATTACTCGTATTTTTATCATCCTCCGACACAATTTGAGAGAAAACAAGCTCAGTAAATTTGTTATACATCGTTTGTATACTGTCTACTTTCAAGTTACAAAGTACTTTTTTTTTTGTTTTAAGATAAGGTCTTATACTTAATTTTGTCAATTAAAATTTTTAACATAATGATAAATAAAATATGAATGCAAGAGCTTGGTAAAAACTATATTTCATAAATTGAATTTAACAAACTTTTAAGAATCTATAGCTGAATTGTCAATACGCCCAAATTTACTTATTAACGAAATTCATGTGGATCAATTTTAAAAACACATAGTGCATCACTTTTAAAATGTCATTTTTTTATAGTAAAGGTGATAAACGAGCAAGCGTTTCACCCGATATCAAGTGAAAAGTACCCACAAGCAGCAAGCTAATGAGTTGCAGATCCGATGCCTACCTTTAATGGACAGAGAAGCGGATAAACAGAAAAAAGGATACCTTTTCCTGTCCATACCCTCTCCCGTCAAATCCACTTCCCGTCCTATCCTTTCCTTATTAGAAAAGGATAGGAAAGGGAAAAGGACTAGAATTAGGCCTCCGGCACCTCACTCATCAGGCGAAACACAGAAATATTTCTACTTCACGCCTGTCTTTTGTAAGGTCGTGGTATTTTACCATTCAAGCCGGCCCATTCGTGCAACATATGTTGTTGTTGCGGGCTCTACCACTGTTTATGTGGGGTCAGCACAGTACGA
>DWTW01001921.1:0-11797 GCA_018246275.1 Papilio slateri
GTCAAAAACTAGCCAGAGAGATGTGTATATAAATTTGATAAGTAAATATCTATAAAATAATTATTAAAAATACAAACTAAAGAGAGTCAAATAATGAATATCCGTTACTACCAAGCATTTTGTGTTCTTCTATACCCGCTAGAGTGGTAAAATAATGTGTCAAATTTATTTGAAAATTGAATGCGAAGCGGTATTAAATTATCACCAATCCACCAATCAAATGCTTACCAAGCGGAAGACAAGACAAATTAGACCATGTCCGCGATAATCATCACGCTGTATTCATGATAAGGCAAGGACAAGTTTCTAGTTGACGAAAAAGAAGAGGATTTAACTTGTGCTTTTTTATAAGCTTAATATTGAACCTATGTTGAGTTACCTTGCCTTTAGTTGGTAGGATTGTGGTTACTCCAAAGCTAATGAACTCAATAATGTGTGATAACCCATCAATGTGTGAATGGGCCTTTGGGAATATTATATAATGCCTCGGGGTCCTCTCGACCCCGTCGCCCGTGCGAGTCGTAGTCGTAGCAGAGTGCTCTTAATTATTTAGCAACATGTGACGGCGCGTGCCTCAGTTTACTTGTCGACCTTAACGAATGCCATATTTGTTTTCAATTACCCTTTAATAATGCTATTTATTCGTTCTGTATTATTATGAAATTTGAATACATTTAATGATCTAGACTTAAATATATTAACTATGTTAACACACTGAATACCAGCATAAAATAGTGGTATGTTTTTATACGTCTGATTTTCATCTGACTAGTGCCGTGTAGACCTCATCCCCGTCCAATCCCTCCTGTTGTTTTCTTTCCTCTTTTCCGTACAATATGCTGATAATATCTTTAGATTTGTAATTTCGCACCAGATTGAAGAAAAGCAGTTAGTAATTTGACTATTAGAACAAGTATTTCTTGATAGACGCAGAGTTAATTCGTCGAATTATCGATTTACACTTTGTAGTTACGCATAAATGAAGCCACAAAAGACTTGAGATGTAGCCGGGCGTCCCTCGAAGATGCTCAATTGGCGCAGAGCGCGCAGGCGGCTGACTTCAAAGGATGGGACCTCAATTCATCGGGCAATTAAAAGTTACGATTTACTGCAGTCAAAGAGACGATCGTCTTGCCTCGTTGCGCGGATAAATTATTCTGATTGAGTTGAAAGCGATTTAAGATTTGTTTTTGTCACTTTAAAAAGTTTAATATAAATTTGATTAACAGTATTTTTGGCACAAGAAGGAAAATACTATAGATACCAGTGTCCGACAACCTTGCAATCAATACAATGAAGCGAGAGAGGTATTCCAGAACCATGAAAAATGTAAATCCAAAATCTATTCCTTTCAATCACATCATCGTCAAGAATTTAAGTGTTTTTTTTTACTTACGAGTAAATTCCACGTTTATGTGAAAAGATAGAATTTTTGTAAATAGGCTTACGTAAATAGACGATTGGCTAATATTTAGGTTGCAATAAGTGTTAATCGACAGCCGTTGATCTTTTTAATCCAAACATTAATCAGACTTACAATCAATCTTAGAGACAAATCCTACAGTGCAGAGATGCAAAGGTGCTCGGGTATATCGTACGGAAGGCACCGGTGTACCGCACCAGTACTTTTATTCCATCACTAATTATTTTCATTATTGGGAAACCGTAAAAGTAATACTTATGAATTTGGAAAATTATGTCACGAATTTATTTTTGCTTGTAATGGACGCTAGGAATCTTACATAGCCGCTGGGGTTACGGGATCGTCATTGTAATTATTTTAATTGTTTGAGATAGTTTGTAAACTAATCGATAAGTACGAAGGGATATGCCCTCCGGTAGCACGTGTCTATTTATTCCACATATATGTAAACTTATGACGTCATTAATCAGGCTGCCGCGGTGACATCACCGACGCGAGATAGCAACTCGGGAGGTTCGCTTATTTACATGAGATAACGTCTACACCCGTAACGAATAAATTATTGGTCGGAAGGGGCGAGAGGGATTGGGGGAAAGGCGATGGCTTTTCTCATTTAATAGACTATATTCATGATTCTGGGATAGGTATGGATGTTGTATTGGTTTTCTATAGATTGAAAAATTAAATAGGAAAAAAAGTGATGATATATTATGTTATTTTTAAATAAAATTAACGTAAAAAATACTCACTAAATTCTATTGTAATTTCACAATAATTGTAGTTTTACACGCACAAAAATATATTAAACAGTTGCCATAACATATCTATTTACGTAATTTAATTTTATCTTGAGCAATGATATCCTATTAGTTTAAAATTTCGATTCTGAATTTTCTGTTTTAAACTATTAATAAAGCAGAAACTATTTAAGTATGCGCCCTACGTTTGCCCTATTCACGATGAATCCATGTAACCAAGCTGTTATATTATAGTTATGTTTTATTCTAAGGAACATAAACATTTTATTTACATTTTATCTAAATAATTAAGTTCGCGGTCGCGCCCCGCCGAATTTTGTCGCTACCAAGACCGATGTACGCGAACATCAGTTAAGCCTATTAATTTATTAATTATTTAGTTAATAACCAATGTATCACAACAGTTTCAATATTTTTAACGTTTTATGTTTATTGTAAATTCATACTTATTCCAAACTGCTGCAAGCACTGCTTATCACTGAATACAGTCAAAATTAACTTTATAATTATCTCTTGTTTGCTCATATAGTTTCGTTACAATTTTAAAAGTAAAGCTATGGGTTTATTTGTATTACTATAGGTATTTTAAGTACTGACCTGTAGATTTAGTTGCACGAAGAGTGTCGCAGAGTGTGGGTGTCGAGTAACCCTTACCGAGTCCACTTGAGAGCTTTTCGGAACCTAAAAATATTTTACAATAATTAGAATAACAAAGTAAATAATATAATATAATATAAAGAAAATAATAACAATGGTTTTTAAATATATTTTCGTCAGCGCTTGTAATTGACAACAGGATTGGTCGCTCAATATATAAATTATCAGATTATCTGAATCTTGAAAACAGCTCCAATGATTTGGATAACATTTTGTATTTATGTATGATTTTTATTTTTAACTTTATCTATATAAGTGCCTTATCCTATATATTATCGAAGGTAATTTCCTCAAAAAAAAAATTGGCGCGTATATAATTTTTTGTATATAAATCTTTCAGGTATTTCCACCGTATATTGTTATAGTGTTGTCGATAATAACTTACGGATATCTTTATGTTAGATGGTGCTCATATTAAAATTCCGAAAAATAACGATCTCACAACAGCCAACGCATAGCGAAGTTCGGCCCACCGCTAGTGTATACTCAGTTGTCGAACTACTATAGATCACTTTAATACACGAATGTAAGAGTTCTAAACAAAAATTGGTTAATTCTGCACAATTCACCAATGACTTCCAAACATATACTTGTAGTCTATATAATAAAATGACACACAGACATACGCACTCGCAGAAACATAAACATAACTCTACTCCATAGCTGTATCAGGATAAAATAAATTATGCTGTTAAATAAGTAGTATTTTTTGTTATAGAGAAATTATAATAATAAAAAAAATAAGACAGCATTTTCAAATTATCACGTATGGCGTTTTTAGTTTGAGAACGTATGCTTGCAATATAAAAAAGTCATTAAGACTCCCGATAATTTAAATGCTCCCACGCCTAAAAAAATAAACGCGTCACTCCGCAATGGAATCATTCGAGCAATATGTTTTGGAACTATTTATTTGGCGAAACGGCAATCCACTCGACGTTGTATAATAAATCTCTTAGGCAAAGGGGGAGAGGCCATCACTGGTGTATCTTTCGCACAATTAAGTTCTCATTGTCCACGCCACGGTTCCCATGAATTTGGGCAAAACAACGCAGCATGCGCGCGCGCAGCCGAGTCGCATAGTCGCGCGCCGTTTATTGTGAGCGGAAGAGAACTAAAAGACGCGCGCTCCGACCCCACTGGTGCCATTACAACTGATTTATTTTGCGCGTCGTAAATCGATTGAGTAATAATTGTTTGTTTGTATAATACTAAAGGGATAGAAGAGAGCTTCGAGTGCGGATTATTGGTTTAGCGGTGGCTTAACTTGTACGACTTCGGTCTCCCCTTTAAAGTCGGCGTCAACTTTTTGATTTCATTATTATAGCTTTGTTTGTAGTGTAAGGATTTTTTTATGAAACGGGTGCTTAGATCACTTTCAGTATGCAGACTTGATTAATATAGGCTAATAAACTATGTTATTTTTCTTTTTGTAAAAAATAGGAATTAAGTTAAATTAATTATTGACCTCCGATAGTCTTAAGAGTTCTGTAGCTACGTAATTTGATATAAATACATGTTATTTCTTATCTCGGAATAATAATGAAAAGCCTAGTGTTGTATAGATTTCAAAATATAAAAAAAAAATAAAAACCTGCGCTTTTCTAATTGTTATAAAGTGCACTTTCTTGTATAGACTTTAACTTATAAATAATTGAAATAAAACATTCCCCTTTAAAACAAAGCTATTTGTTTGTGTAATTTAAATACATCGCAGTCGTATCAATTCATTTCTTTACCCGTTTCGAGGGTTATTACAAGCAAGCGGTTCACACTAATGGGCAAGGAATGAATGTTGAGAAATTGTTTCACTCACGTTTTACAAGATAATTTGCAGCAGTTTTATTTATTATAGCAAGAACTTATATAATGGGGCAATTTTGAAAAGATTAGTGGGTGGTAGAATTTAATTATTGTGATTTATGCGACGACATGATAAAATTTGATAAAAAAAAGTGATAAAACATAATACTTAAGTATTACCTAGTATTTTTATACACGATTATCACATAAGTCGAATAAGAAAATATTCATAAATATGAAATGAGTTATGTTTGTGGTAGGAATTCATGCCGTGATAATTAAACTTTCGACTCACAAACCTAGAGTGTGGTCACACGGCACTAATGTCGATTTTCGGTACCCATGTATTATACAACTGAGATTGTTTTTGTTAAATTTTTGTGTACGTAATCACGTAATAAATTCATATCCAGGTCATGGATGTAAAATAATCTAACGTGAATTACACAAGATTAGTAATTAGCAAAATTTGTAAACTATTCTTAATACAACTTATTTGAAAGCTTTTTATAGTAAGTGATGGGACACAGAAGAAAAATAACAGAGTTGATGCGGCAAGTTATTTTTCATAGACCGTATCCGACACTTATTATTTGTGCACAAGTTATTGGTGCTTACAATGTTTTCCCTTTATATTTTAGTAGTGAGTTTACACTGCTAAAAAATATCACATAGAACATATTGTTATCTCTCTCCTTCTCTATAAAAAAAATAGAGATGACAACATGTTTTAAGTGAACGATATTTAAAGTCACTGTTAGTTCATTGATATTGTTCGTATTAAAATTAGCTAATAATAGTAACGAATTATTTTATCGTCGTTATTTAATTTGGCAGTCAAAGTTATAATAGAAAAAGTGCGCACGGTGCGCGTTCCGCCGTCCGCACTAATGAATATAAATTGTGAAACAAACCCCTAGCCCTTTCGTTTATGCGATAAATATTAAAACAAAATCAATAAACTCGTATCGGGGCCACTTCCAAACGTTATTTATTGATACATTTTTATCGCAAATACCGCGCTGTAATTTATGTGATTCGTATACATGATGCGGCTTGTGTTACTGGTGCAAATAAAAAAAAAGCTAATTCGATTTTTGTTGTAGTAAGTGAATTGGTAACATATACTAAATTTCAGTGTTGCATGGTGGTTTTATGGTGAATGATATTTTTTTCTGAAATCAACTGGAGACATCTCAGATATTATACATCTATAAAGACAGAAATCGTTGCTCGGTTGGGCTTCATGTTTTAAAACCTATAAATTTCAAATATATGATAGAAATGATTCTGTTCTCTAAAAACTTTCATTTGATAGAAAAAAAAACATTTATTTTCGCAAATATCTTTTTAAGTTAGTTGTTAAAAAAATATTGGTATAGCTGGTCGAACGAGCTTCGTTCTACGTTGTGTTTCGTAAGATCATGTTTTTTTCGAAAAAAAAAAAAATTTAGCGGTATGCCATCACTCGAAAATGGCATGTAGCGAAATCTCAAAAATAATTCAAGCACTAACATGTAATCTTTAATTGACTATAATGCAAGATCCACAAAAGTTAGCGCTATAATATTTATTTATATCTTTTATGAAAAATTTCGTTTATTCAGGAAAGCCATCGATACAGATAAACTAAAAAACAAAACCTCATCTGATTTAATTACACAAAGTGAAAAACAATGGCTCAAGCAACGCATAAAAGAACGATAAATTTGAAAGGCTGTTATAATTATAATAAATACAGCATACGTTATCCATCTCTACTGTCGACAGGGGCGTATCACAATCATTTTCGTGTTAACAACTCTTTAACTCCGCGCCTAGGGACTTATAAATTTTAATATGTTGTTTCTAATCACTGTAAGATTAGGGTACGTAGCCCCCCAGGACAGCCGAGGCGGGCGTAGATTTTCGCACTAATTTGAATATTATGTAAATATATTTGAACTGAGCCTATTTGCTACTTATTTTGTATTCTTGGCTCGGCCAGAATACTTATCAAGCGACGACGGTTGTCTAAGGGGTTCGTAGAAAATTAATGTACACGGGGAAAAATAACTCGGTTTTGTTTGTGTTGTTTCGTTCGAATTTATTCTGTTGGAATTGATTTTATCTGTTTTGTTTCTTAAGAGTTATATGTTGGGCTCGAATTCATTTGCGATAGTTGCATTGTACTTCTTAGTTCTCCAATAGTACGAGATTAGAGCCAGCAAATTTTGAGTCGCCGAAACTTTTGGGATATTGTACACAGTAAAAATAGCCAAGACATCGGTATCATTGCTTTTGACCAATATTTCCGAACTTGGTGACGCATGATAAACAAAACATTAACCGGGTGCTGTCTGTCTGCCAAAGCGCGATGATTATTTATATACAAATATAAAGATATTGGTATATAAATAATCATCGCGCTTTGATAACATAGTTATCGACAGAAGAAAAACAATTTTATCCAACTGTTATAATTTCATTTATATTTTTGATGATTGATACTGAACTCAACTCTACCATCCAGTAAATAGCCAAAAAAAAAATATCAGGCTTCTTTAAAACATTTTCGAGGGAATTCTTTTCTTAGCAAAACGGTGTTTTAAACTTGACTTTAAAATCTAGGCAACCATGGATATGCCACACTTTTGACAAGGCAACTTAACAATGTTGGATAGAAATTAAAATAACCTTTTATTTAATAAAAAAAAAATCAGTCAAATAACAAATGAGGATATATTATTTTCACATGTTCACTTCTTAGTGTCAGACAACTTCGTAGTAAAATTCCATGGAAAAGTAAGCAAACTTTATTTTTCCAATTCCTTGTTTAATATCTCTCTCGACTTATACGTGTTTTAAATTTTCGTAAATAACAAATGAGGGACGTAAAAAGATAGTTATTTTTTTATGTTATTTAACGATCTTGGAACCTGATATTGCTCGTCGATTCGCTTGCGATTAAATGTACATATATATGTGTGTGTACCAAACCCAGCTCTCACTTCCATACATTAATGTGGGGACTAGTACAGCATAGTGTATAGCCAGGAGTGCCTTCATAGACACATTCTGGCTTCTTACTACTGTCCTATATCCCTATTCATTTTATTTCCCTCATATGCATTCGCCGTTCAAAATCTTTAACATGCCTAAAATCTCTACTACACATACATCCCAAATATACAAACTCTTCCACCTGCAACATTAATTTCAATTACTTTGTTCTCTTCAAACACCATTACTTTCGTCTTGTCTACGTTTATTTTCCTTCCAATTGATCATTCATTATATATGACACAGTAACTTTGAGGAAACAAATATAAATATTTATAATTTCCTTACACAAAAATATTTCCCATAAACATTGCAAGCCCAAATTATAATATATACTACTTTTATAAAATAAGAGATTGTTATGTTATAAAAGATCTGAAGAAATGTGTGTTTAATGACCTGTGTATGAAAACCTACACAGCACACCGTCACTTGGATTTGTTAATGCCGCGCGTAATATGGGCTTTGTTTAAACTTTTCATACTGAGACATTAACAGTTACGTCTTGACATAACAAATATAAGGATTGCGTTCGAAAGTTGTCCCTAAATCCTACCAGAATGTACATGACTGTCATGAATAAACTTACCATTAGTTGAATATTTTACTCGTCTTCAGAATCAATTCTAGGGAATTTGCCACGCCTCGCATGGCAGGCGGGTTGGTGAGCGCAGTATGATTAGAAGGAAGAACAAAGAATCGTCTATAAAATTGGATAATAAGTACGGCTTATTATGTAAGATAGGTTTCTGTTCTGTTTCTTTCTGTGGATCGGTCTAGGAACTTAAATTCCAATGACTATGACATTATAATTTAATTGAATCCTGTAACTTTAGTATTAGGTCTTCCTTGTGATGTAAGCTGGCCATTAACAAAATCATGGATGAAACAATCGAGCCTCTTACATATCTTACAAACATGTATCACGTTTGTTTGTTGCATTTTGCAAATATAAATCACAAGGGTGATCTGTATCTGTAAAAAGTGAAAACGAACAACGTTGTAGATTTAATTAAACTTGAGTCAGGGATCAAAGAGCACGCTGTACTTTGCATTGAGCTAATAAAGGTGTTATTCGTGTCTATTTTGGTTACATCAATGTCATATTAGCATTTTTGATATGGAAAAGACTTTCGCACTATTTCAAAAATTAACCAGAGCTGCTAGCAGATAATCTAATAAAGTCAAAAACCCACTACACTAATCATATTATGAATATTGACTGAGACAAATTCTGTGATGAAAAATTTACGTAAATTACGTTGTCTTGAAGTATAAGAATATAAAATTCTCTATCCGAAAGAAATAAAAGAGACAAAAATAATATCGTCCAAAGGTCTAGCTTAATTGTTTCTTTTTCCTCTGAAATTGAACGAAAACATGAACGTTTTAATCGAGATTTTTCACGCAGTGGGCGGAAAGGCAGCGCGGCGATGGCAGCGGCAGTACAATTACGCGTTTCGAATTAACATTTTTCGCAAAAGATATTTTTAATGGCAAAAAGTCCATTGTCTTGTTAGAACGGCCCCATTATCTCGCAACTCTTTTATATCGCCTCTCGGTCTCGGAACATAGCGAAACCTTTTATTCCCCGACGCGATGCGGAATGAAAGACTCCCGTTTGTCTGAAATATGCCCTCAAAAATATTTTTTACATTCTCTCCATTGCGGTGGGATGGCGTGACAGTTGCCAGATTTATTTTTTGAGACTGTCTGTATTTTATTTTGTTATTTTTTAAGCTTCTGGCGCTTTTTGTGACACAACACACACACGCACACACACACACATATATGCATATCTTCCTCATATATAAATAATAATTAAATAGTTATTTTCGTTTCTAACTAAAATATAGCTTGAACACGTTTAATTAGATGTGAGCTATTGCAGTCATTGTAATACATCAGTAATTTAATCAAATTTCTAATGTCAAGTGTTGTTTGTGAAAATCAATGATTTTTAAATCATGCAGACTATCGCAGACTGAGGAATAGAAACAATGTAACAGCATATACTGAACGTATGATAGTTATTTGTCCTCATGCAAAAACATAGCAAATAAATAATATGATACATTTTTCTTACGTCACATTTATGACTCAGCTTAGTTCATTGTTATAATAAACCATGCGACGGTAAAAGCAAAACAGAATATTTCATGTCGACCACCTCGACAAAAACTTGTAGGAGGCGTAATTAATATGATAAAGCGATGAAAAACAAAGTTGGGAACATGGCATATCGGCCTGTAACGAATAAACGAAACTTTGCCCAGAGATGCGAGCCCTCGTTAAAATGCGGGTCTCTACCTCTACTAACTTTACCCCCGGGTCAGTAATAATGAACTGTACGCAGATGATAAAATTTTATTTTCATTAGTATTTATCAAAAGCAATGGGATGATCTCACGGGCGTGTGGGCGGGAGCGTTGCCTTGGCGACTGCGGGGTGTCGTGTCCCGCACGCCCCATCTTGCTCCCTCGGGAGCGATTGTTATCTTTAGAAGAAGCCCGATCCCCACCTTTCCTTCAATACCTAACGCTCTCGCTCATCCAAAGGGTTTAAATCCCGGTCCCGACTGAAGCGAATGCAGCTTTACGTCTTCAGCGTAAGAACATATTTAGACCAACCGTCGCTTTCGCGAGTGCAAATCGATTTTTATTCATTTGGAACGTCGCACCGTGTCTCGTGAAATAACTATTTGACGTCGGTTACAATGAACCTAAAAATGGCGATATCTCGTATAGCGGAGGGTGTTAAATTTAATGCCTCTGGTAGCCTAGAGGTTACCTGCTAACGTTTCACAGAAGCTACATAATAATGTATCTCTAGTACCTTTAAAAGCGAAGATTTACTCTTGTGGTAAGATAGGATGTGTAAGATTTTTATGACAGATATGACGTGCTGCGTAAAGTAAGTGATACGGCGGTCCACCCGATATGAAGTGAACGCTATCAATAGGCATCTGCAACAAGCTAATGAGTTGCAGATGTGTTGCCTACCTTTTAATGAACAGAGAAGGGAACAGGGGAGAAAAAGAAAAAAAGGATATCTATTACCTTTTTCTGTTCATCCCCTCCCCCGTCAAATACTCTTCCCCTTTACTCCTTTCCTTATTAGAAAAGGATAGGAAAGGGAAAAGGACTAGGATTAGGGCTCCGGCACCTCACTCACCAGACGAAAAGTAGAAATATTTCTACTTCACGTATGTCTTCTGTGAGGTTGTGGTATTTTACCGGTCGAGCCGGCCTATTCGTGCAACAGATGTATTTTATTTATGTATTTATTTTTACAGTCGCGGTCTCCACCACTGTAAAAATCTTTCTGCTTTCATTTGTTCCTGCACCGTGGCTGCAAGGTCCCAGGGGATAGTGGGATTAGTGCTCTTAATCAAAAATAAGCTTCCGCCTATTTCGTACTCTGGAATGGATGCCACACATTGTTAAGCTTGACAGGTTTTTTAGCTGTAACATCGATAATTCATTATTGTATTAAGATAAGATGACGAAGGATAAGACGGTGAATTACAAAAGCATTATTTTGAAGGTTAGTTCTCAGAGAATGGCAATGACATCTGCTTTGACAAGGAACGCTAATCTGGTGACTTGTCATGTATTTCTTGTACTAAAGAGTATTAAGACATAAACCGTCACGGAACCCCAGTTGGTGGAGATAGATTTAATGCACCCTGAGCTGCTACGGATCTATGACGTAATGAAGTAAAGATACCTCGCTCAATGATTTTTATTCTCATGTATCATGAGAACACGGTTGTGGTGCACGGTGTGGTGACGTACGTTTTGTTTTCTCCGTTTAATGGTAATAATGGTATTAATGCTTGAAGGAGTTTGACATTCGCATACAAGCAACATCATAATAAAAATAATAAACAGCTCGTTTCTATCAACAGATAGAACTAAACTTTCAAATAATAAGCAAATATTATTCCGGTAAGCTATCAAATTGAGAGAAATAAAAACGAATAAATATTTTTCGGAAGGAGTCGAACGAAAGAAATATAATTTTTAATTGAGTCCTTATAAATTAGAAAATTAAGTTTGTTAAATAATTTCCTAATAATGTAATGAATTAATTGTATATATATATATATATA
>DWTW01001922.1:0-11796 GCA_018246275.1 Papilio slateri
ATAGGGGGTGCCACAACTAACTTCCAGTTCAATGAATGAACAAATTAAATTAAATATTCAGCGTCAGATCGAAACTTTGTGAAATACACAGCCAACATTTTTTGGGGAACTCTAATATGAAAAGTATAAATTCGCGTGGGCTACGTTAGAGTGAGTTGTGCGCGTTGTGAGAAAGAGTAAGTTCAAGTGTCATTCATACGCCAACACATAGCCCCCGGCCTGATCAGCAATTAATCAAACAATTTACAATTTTATGTCGCTGTAATTAAAGTTTTAATTCACGTATATTTTAATCGTTTCTTTTTGTCAAATTATTCTGAGCGGGTTACGCGGAATTGAGAGTTTAAATTTTATAATTCCTGGTATATTTTTGGAATCAGTAAGGCATGAGTAATTTTTATTTATGCCAGATGTTTTGAACATTTAGGTGATAACAAATACGTCAATTATTAATCGTACGCTGGGTTTTTAAAACATTTTGACGGTGGTAGAGCCCTCAACAATACCATCTGTTGCACGAATGGGCCTGCTCGACTGGTGAAATACCACGACCTTACAGAAGACAGGCGTGAAATAGAAGTCTTTCTGCATCTCGTCTAATGAGTGAGGTGCCGGAGGCCTAAATACTTATCCTTTTTCCCTTCCCATCTTATCCTTATTAGGAGAGTATGGGAAGGGGAAGGGAACTGAAATTGGGCCTCCAGCACTTGACTCTTCAGACGAATCGCAGAAGTATACTTCTACTTCACGCCTGTCTTCTGTGGGGTCGTGGTATTTCACCGGTCGAGCCGGCCCATTCGTGTACTACGATGTTGTTGCGGGCTCTACCACTCTTACAAACTTTCTAGAGTACGTATGTCACAATTCTGGTCGATATAAGTTCTAAATTAGATTAGTTTAGTCCCCTACCATTACTGTCTCACACTTTTGCAACAAATTAAAATGTAATTAAACTTATAAGAACCCCTGACCATAAAATCGCAAGTCTTACTTTTAGCTAATGGGTCGGTATGCTTTCAATTACTTAGAAATTCTGAATGTAATGCTCCCGTAATAATGTCTCAAGTGTCAACAAAACATAACTGTTTGATCAAGAAATGACACTCGGTTGTGAATAATAACATCCTTGTGTCATAAATAGCTAACCTGTACCACTAACACGAATTAAACTTAACAATTTTAAGAATTAATTAAAAACTAGTGGACTGGGCAGACATTTTCTAGACACAAACTGACACAATGGATAGCCTTTGATATCCATTACAGTATGTATATTTTAATGGATTAATTTACCGCGTCAATCATCTATATAAACATCGAGGCCGAGATAAATAGATAGCTTGGCCAAAGCAAGTACTTAGCGACGTTCCAAGCATGAGATTCACATAAATCGACAGTACTTTAGCATTTACTTTCGAACAAAGTCTACCTATTGCTTAGCAAATACGAATTCAGTTGTTTATGAAATAAAAATAAGCCGATTAATTGTGAACGCTTCCAAATCACTATAGACAAGTAGAACTTTGGCTTACCTCGTGTTAACGGATATTTATGTTGTTAACGGGTACTTTGCTAATCCAAACCAAGTACGTTAAGGAGTAATACTTTGACTAATGCTTAGCAACCACTATTTAACTCCGCCTGACTGTTCGCGTCTGGCGTTACCAAAATGAGTTTTAATATTCTACTTAAAACATAAAAAAATAAATAGCATATGGTGAAAGAATTGAAATTAAACTAATCTTTCGGATTCTATTGCGTTTAATATTGTTGTTTCCGGCGTTTCGAGTATTTTACAGCACTCATGGTCACAGGGGGGACTGAGGTGGCTGACGTCCCAATGTTGAAATTGTTGGCGAAGTACCCTCTTATTTTCAATTATTATTTTTGCTCCGATCTATGCAGAATGAGCTGACAGTATCTTGCGATCTTGCAGTTTTTTTGCTTTGTTTTATTATTAATTTTATTAATCACTGAATCCCAGCAGGTGGTAGTGCCCAGCCGTCTTCTTTGTTGAAATAAGTATGTTTTTAATTTGAAATGCCTCAGCGAGGATTTGTTATTTTTTTGCGAGGATTTGCTTTATTAAATTTTAAGTATATAATACCGGGGGTTGTGTAACATCTGATCACAGACTAGAGTTCCGTGAGCGTTGGAGTTTTAAGTCAGCTATATGTATTTTACGTGTCGCTAGATGACGCCCCACGTTTAAACCAATCTGTCATTTATTTACCGATTCGATCGATACATACTTATGCACGTTAGGTAATCGAAAACACATGGAACGAGGACAGCCTAACGTATAAATAATGCCGGGCTGGAACGTAAAGTTGTATTTATCCTTTGCTTGTTTTTAAACTTTAAATCGTGAGAAGACTGTCATCAAAAAAAATACTTAAATCCTTATGTAGCAAATATATTTCTTCCGAAGATGAGTGTAGACGTTCTTTCTAGGCACTTCTTAAGGCATAGTTTGTTATTCGAGCACAGAGCGAACTAATTGACTTTTTATTTACCGTATTTTGCTTCGCACACACGCTCGTGGGATGTCTATAGTTGTTTTTTTATAGCATAAGGATGAAAACAAGATGCGTGTTATCTGATAGTTTGCACTCTGCAATTATATTAGTATTGTCAACATTCGTAATATTCAGAAAAGTTTCGGATGCGTTGCCGGCCTATTTGTAGGTGGCGTAGGATGTCGATAACGAAAAGGAAAGTAATATACCTTTTTATGGAAGGTGGCAAAGGAGCAAGCGGTTCACCTGATATCAAGTGACCGCTACCCAAAGGCATTTGCAACAAGCTATTATAATAGGTTGCAAATGTGTTGCCTACCTTTAATCGACAGAGAAATAAATAGAAAAAAGGATATTTCCTTTTCCTATCCATCCCCTCCCCATCAAATCCTCTCAATCTTCCTTCCTTATTAAAACAGGATGGGCAAGGGACGAAGACCAGATTTAGGCCTTCGGTACATCAGACGAAACGCTGTAAGGTCGTGGTCTTTTGCCGGTCGAACACATTCGTGCAATAGAACTTGTTGCGGGCTCTACCACTGTATAACTTATGATTTAGATATCCCTTAAATATCCCTATATCTATCCCAGATTGAAATCGAATCTAGGATTAGAAGCTTAAATAATCCGTAATGCATCCGTAATGAAGTTCACGAGGTTGTTACTTCTACTGATCGGGCTAAATCAAGGACAGATTTAAATGTCAAAGGTCACTGCTATTTGAGCGCTAACTGTCAAAATCGACTACAGTGACGCATCGCTTTTTAAAATAGAGAGATAAATGGATTGCCGGAAAAACCAACATGTTGCCGTTGTCAAACATTGTTGTGTGTGTTTTTTTTGATATCGCACGTGACTTATTATGATTACTGTAATAAAACTATGTCGCCGTGTATAGGTTCATGGTTCCTATTGAAGTATTGTAATTTGTAAGAATTTCTATGATCTAAGTTTTTGATAAACTAGCTGTTTCTTGTTACTTATAATTGAAAATTAAAAAAAAATAACTTAGATATTCCTCCATACTACAACTTGCCTTCTGGATGAGCCCGATGATTTAAGTTTTCTTTTAAATGATGTAATAAAGGATTATTAAGGACTAGGAAGTCCTTACTAATATTATAAATGCGGGTGTGAGTTTGTTAGTTTATTTGTTACGCGAAAATTATTCAACCGATCATCATGAAAATTGTCAGGGGTACAGATAAGAACATAGGGAAACTTTAATCCCAAAAAAAACTTCTCGAGGGCTAGATAAATATAATCGGTCGCCATGTTTGTTACAGTCCATGGAAACTGATGAGAACTTTTTGACATTCACCTATAAAAGCATACGCGACATCAAATTACATTAATTTCCAGCAAGGAAAATAAGAAACGAATGCGAATGAAGCCGCGGGCAAAATCTAGTATTCTATAAATTATTTATTAATCGTTCAAAGGATTATCATGTCTTAACTGATAATTTACCTTCGAAATTGTCATACATCATGTATTAAATACAAAACAAAAACACGTGAGTTTTTCCAGATATCTTATCGGCGAATTCATTTCTCCGTTGTCACTATGTGATAAAAATAACTAATCGTCATAGACAACGTCTCGAGTGCTTTAATTACTATTAGCCTAGTAGTCTATGGGTCACCTAAATATATAGACACCACTACGCTTCTTCGGAATATTAATATAATTAAAAATATTATATACCGTCGTAAAGTTGAGCCGAGTACTTCACGGCAATATTCGGCGAAGGCAAAAAACAACAAAGCATTTACAAAAAGTGTCTATGATTCAAATGTCATCAATGGATTAACGAATCCATTAGAGTTGCTAGTTTTCAATATTACCCAAGTATCCTGCTTGCTCATGCTTCTAGCCATCTTACACTCGAATACAAAAGTAAGTCTTTTAAATCTGAATATAATGTTCAAAACCTAATATATCCGAAACGTATTGTATATGGGAAGACAGGGCTATGTAGGATTTAGATGCTTAAACTAACTACGATCCCAGATTCGACACGAGTTCTTTTACATGTTCTTGTGTCCAAATTGCCAATTGTAATTTTTCCTACAGCTTCTTACTCCCCGGTGAGCTAGCTTTTACTGCTTTTGAATTTGTCCTTGGTGTGTGTCCTTGTCCTCCGCAATGGTATGTAGTTAAATGGCCTCTCTCCAAGGGTACCTCCCTCACTTAGCGATAATAAACTACTTACTGCGTACTTTATACAGTTCAGTAACAGCCAGCAGATTCTGGTTATAGATGGATATCTGGTTTAAACTGCCTTTGAGTTCCAATTTTCTGTACTGCTGCTGGTGAATTTAAGTCTGTAGTGAGATATTATTATATTATTTGTGGTAACGAGCTGTGTAACTGATTTTCTTTGTGACTTGACATGTTACTATTTACCATGAGGACGCAAAAAGCAAATGCTATTTAACAATCGTTTTCACAGTGGAAGTGCCCGCGACAACAACTGTTGCACGAATGGACCGGCTCGACCGGTGAAATACCACGACCTCACAGAAGACAGGCGTGAAGTAGAAGTATTTCTGGGTTTCGTCTGATGAGTGAGGTGCCGGAGGCCTAATCCTAGTCTTTTTCCCCTTCCTATCCTTTTCTAATAGAAAAGGAGGGGAATAGGTAGAGGATATAATTTCGAAGTGATGGTTAGCGCGGTTTACTTCTTTATCCATTTCATTAATTTGACCCATCAGTTAGTTGTCGTGTAGTTGATATATGACATGAAAAATGCAAACATTGTACATTGTGATCTTATGTAAGGTCACACGGTCACATGCAGCATACATATAAAATTCTTGCGTATTAGCTACGATCAGTGGCCATGCCATAGCTTATCTGTAGCCTAAAGAAGTCATAGGCTTTCTGAATGATATGATTTCCTTGTTTTAAATGTGAATACATTAAGGCTAAGGCTACGATTTATAAATCCATGAAGTGCCATAGAGCATTCATAATGTTTTGTATCAATTAAAATGGATACGGCAGTAAGTATGAAATCGTAGATGGTGAGGAAACACTGTCCAGGATTTGATCCAAACACTCGAAATTTTAAATTAAAAAACACTTCTTAATGATTCTGCGAATAAAGGAGTTTGCCGTCACCGAACGCCCGCAGGTGTGTTGGCCCCCACTTCAGTGAAGTTGCGAATTGCTAATTATAAAAAAACCACGAAAAACATGTAGTAAAGTAATTAGTTTCTATAAAGCATGCGCCTTCGGAATCAGATTTGGCATTTAATGGTAAGTAAAAGAGAGAGTCGACGCAAGGAACCTCTCACTCTACGAGTCGGATATAACCGGTAAAAACCGGATTGATGGATAACCTACTACAGCAATAATGACAAGCGACTTTAGTTCAGGTAAATAACGCCTTTGTTCAAGATTTTTCTGTATAAATAGAACACGTTTTTGAAACGTTACAGATTATTCATGATAACTTTAATGTAAACACTCATAAGAGATTTCAAAAGCGTCTGTAAATTCTGTTTATTGGCTAAAATACTTTTTGCAAACAGCATATTTTGCGATAATTACTTGTAAATAAATTCAGTATAATATTGCCAATGTGTCTGCTTCGTTAGCAATGTCCTACAAATTATCTGTGTGCGAAACATTCTTCTTTGATAGTTTGGAGTGTGAAGAATTTGATGATGATATTTCTGCAACTTTATTAACATACTTGACAACGATATAATCTTTTCACTGTCTTATCTAATGTCAAAAGTAAAGTCACTATTAAGCTGTATACTTGTATAAAAAAATGTCACGGCTCATTTTTTTATCGACTTGGGCGCCTGTCCATTGGATCGGAGAGGAGCTGTGCCAAGATTAACCAATCAAATCTAAGCTCCGCTTCAATGGATAGTGTTTTGCAATCTATATGAAAAGTTCATACGTTTCGTAGATGCGAAGAGGAGAAACAGAGCGGTGAAACGGAGAAACATACGAATGAGTCATCGCGTGCTCTCGACTAGACCCGAACAGTCTGCAACTTCGCTCTTCAATGGGAAGTATTGGTATACAGAAGTAATGGTGTGTCCATTGAAGCATAGCACAGTGGAGATTAGATTTGATTTGTTAATGTTGGTACAGCTCCTCTCCGCTCCAGTGGACAGACATCCCGAGCAGCAGCAAGGAACCAATATGTGCGACGATTCTTGACGTCTAAGTCCAAAAGAGGACGTTAATTTAGCTATAATATATAATTCAATGTTTACTTCGACATATGTTTTGCATTATGACATTTTATATTAATTTAGGACGACAGATAAAATAAATTGAACATAAGACAAATATTAATTATTAAATAATAACTGTGCAAATTTAATTGTATACTTGGCAACACAACTTAAATATCTGTCTAAAATTTAAGACTAAATATATCATTTTAAATTTATATCAAGTACATTATTATCTGTACATAATTCACATCTTTGATTCGATATACGTTTTTTTTTTACATTTTCGAATACGATAATTGGAAAATCAATTTCTAATTTTTATTTTCCACCGTGAATGGATTATTACCATTATCCTCATATAAAATAAATAAAACATCTGTTTGTGGAACGAATGTTATACTCATAGTGTTGGCACTTCAACCTAAAATCATTGTTATCAACGACTATAAAATTATGTAAACAATGAATTCACTCCTGTCCGTGATTTGAATTGTCGCTTTCAAAGTTTAATATAAACATTCCAGTTTGGGCTGGATAGCAATCCGTAAGATTATCGCTGTTTTTGTTAAAAAAAACGAAACCAACGGGACGTTGTACAGATAAAATATACCTACGTTATAAACTAGCAACAGCTATTTTCACACGTTTGAGAATATTTATAATTGTATCATCGGCAGATTATAAACATTGTTAGTTTTTAATCTCATTACAAATATTATAAACTGACCGAAAATTGTGAACTGAACTAACCATTCAAACTTTGAATTGACTTAACGAAGTTTACACAACGATGTTTACAAGTATCTGACGGTGTCATATATATTAGAAACAGAAATCAACCGCATAGTGAAATGTTGCACTGAGAACCTGCAATAAATGAATGCACATAGATCGAGGCCCTGGAACAATAGGTATTGAGTTTTTATCGCTCGTCGCGTCAGACGCATAAACATTGAGCCGCGTTTACAACGGAACGTTTCGTTTGGACGTGATCATGATTCATGAATACAAATGTTTACATAACCTAATAAAACTTACCTAGATGGCGCGAATTCGCCGGCTGTTGAATTGACAAGATCGCGCGCGGTCCGCTGGACAAAGAGTCACTAAAAACACGTGCACACTGTTCGAAACGCGACTCACATCTGCTCGCGCTGATAGCCTAGCGGGTAGCGTGTTCGTGTCCGCGCGGGCGACGCCACTACGAGGCGAGACGGCGTTCGTCGCGCCTCTCCCTGGACCACCGCATTTTCGATACAAATACACACAAATTAATAACACAAAAATTAATAATTAACTTTTAATTATGTACGCGTCTGTACCCCGATCTTCTTCCCGAGCGAATGCCGTTATCAACTCTTGATAATATTATTTACTTGGGAGCTTCAGATATATTTTATTGTCTTAATATTTTAATAGCATCAAATCCGTCTACGCGATACCGAGACTAGTGGAATTTTACATCGGAAACCTCGGGAATGCTTAGTGTAACGATGCCAATATTGCACTGATGTAGTTTTTCACATATCTCAGAATATAATAGTTTTCTTCACCTTTTTATCTGACCATTTGACAACAAAGATAAGCGCCAAATGACATTTCGGATATTGTTGATATATTCATAGATGATAAAACAAAAACAATTGAACCAGTTTATTTTATTGAAATAGGTTGAAGTCGTTTGAGTCCGTGTACAATGTTTTATTAATGACCACTATATACCGTCAATAGCGTAATGGTTAAGGGTACGGACCGCGAAACATGCACAACATGGTCGTGGGTTCGAATCCGCCATTCGACTATTGTCGTGAACCATGTCCAACCAAGTTTAGACCTGGGTTGGACATGGTTAAAAGAAATATTTGTAAATTATTTCGATAATCAACTAATATTTCATATATATGCCCGAGGTGCGTTGGCGTCAGGCAGGCGGCCGGCCGTAAAAAACTATAGCCAAAACCTATTACGTATGTACTACGTATGGACTACGTGTGGATAGTATGGACTACGGTTGCACTGTGCCGTCCCCACATAAGATGGGAAAAAGGCAGGAAGAAAAAAAAATACTGAAAGGTACTCGTATGTTTGCGAAGCATTCATAATGGGCGTGCGCTAAGTCCAAAGTAGTTTATTGAACAGCCATGTATACAATTTACTTTATAAGAATGCGAGAGCGTTATTTATATATTTTTTGAATTTCTAAATACACCTGACATGTAATATACCTCTGAGATGAGGACACTGGTTGTCCGACTTTTCTGCTGTTCACCGCAAATGAGAATTTCTATATATTCTCAGAAATATATCAAATGTATTTAATAAAAAAAAAAATTACTGAGGAGAAAGTTTTGAACAAAATTTTAATAAGTAGAAGGTCCAAAGCTAATAAGTAGTTTTAATAAGTAGAAGGCACAGCATCCGAGAGACTTCATAATTCGTGCGTACAAAGCGTCATCCAGCGTCAGAGGACGGCAAATTCTATTATATTAACATGAAAAAAAAATGACATTCAAAGAACACTATGTTTAGGGCAGGACGAATGTAAATACAAATGTTGAAATAAAAACTAAACGCACCATACTGTTACCAATTAAAATTAACACGCAACATAAATCAATGGTAGGAATGGAATGTGCCTTTGTCAATTAGTTTCGTTACGTAAGACAAAAACCGCAATTATTGTAGTGGTAGTGATAAAAGGGCGTGAAGTAGAAGCATGATTCTGTGTTTCGTATGATGAGTGAGGTGCCGGAGACCCAATTTCAGGCAATGCATTTGCAACTAATTTGTTTGTTGCGAATGCCTGTGGGTAGCGGTCATTTACCATCAGATGAGCCGCTTGCTAGTTTGACACCTTCCCCCATAAAAAAATATATTAGTCTTTTAATGCTGCAGCTGTTGGTAGACGTACCGCTATCGAACTTCAACTGATCTCAGTATCACTCTAACTGGTCTTGCATTTTAATAATAGACAATAAAAATATGATTTCTCTTTATAACATTAATATCGACATGTAGAACGACGCAGTTCTGGTAGGTGTCCACAAATGGGCCCGGTTCAAGGTTGCGAAAATCACTAGGATCAGGGAGTTCAGGGACCAATATAATGTAATTCTTATGAGATGCCTACGTCAAGCGTTTCTTGGCTGTTGATGATAAGGTAGATTATAGAAGGGTTGTAATATTTTTAATTATTTTTCACTCAGGTCAGTCTAACAGTGATAAAGCCAATAACATCTGTAGCACGAATGAGCCGGCTCGACAGGAGAAATACTACGACTTCACAGAAGACAGGCGTGAAGTAAAAGTATTCTGCATTTCTGATGAGTGAGGTGCTGGAGGGCTTATTCTGGTTCTCTTCTAATAAAGAAAGGATGGAAAGGACAGAGAATTTGACGGGCGCGGGGATGAATTGGAAAAGGAAATACCCTTTTTTCCCTTTATCCCTTCCTCTATCCATTAAAGGTAGGCAATGCATCTGCAACTCATTAGTTTGTTACAGATGCCTATGGGTAGCGGTCACTTAACGTCAAGAGAACCGGTTGCTCTCTTTGTCGCATTTTCCTATAAAAAGTAATTCTTGGATGAATAATTTTTTGTGACCACCGAAACGCAAGAACATCCGCAACAATCTGAAGTGATCAAGATTTTTTTTGTCACTGGCTTATCACTGTTTGCCTTGAGAATGCATCCACAGCTACACCGCGCTTAAGGTGATAGAGCGCAGAAGGCGCCTAGTCTAAACCTCGTTATGATATAAATCTCGAGGGCTCCCTCGGGAGCCTGGGCTCGAGCAGTTACTATTCGTAAGTTCACATTGTAACCAGATTGGGAGGCGCGACTCACGCGTTTAGCATTCCGAATCGTGGGTGCCCGAGAGGGTTGAGCCTCGACTCGATCGGTAACTATTATCTGATGACAAGTGTTAATGATGAATTGCCAGCGATTTGTTTTGGAAACGTGTGGTGGATTAGGAGGGGAAGCGGGATGGGGAGGGAATGGAACCTGTTTGTTTCTTAAATACTGAATATAATTTATATGTCACGTCACAATATGTACTTTATTTTGAAAAAAAAAATGAAAAATATATTTGGTAGCTACTCTATGCAACAACAATATATGTATCTTGGGCGTTTTCTCCTAAGCCTCCTTTGTTTGATAGAGATTCTGAAATAAGATAGAACGATAGCATTCTCTGTCAAAGATAAAAAATATATATTATACATCTTTGAAATGCATGTATGCATGTTGTGTGGATAAATATTTAGAAAAAAAATTATTTCTGTTCTTAAAAAGAAATGTTTAGTGGGAACAAATGATGTCAGATACGCTTTTATGTGCCCAGAGTTCATTGTGTCTATGATCAAACTTATTTTATCTGCTGCTTGCGTAATAGTTTTTAAAACCATCATATAAAATAAGATCTTTTGTAAAGATAGTAGAGTTCATTGAATGATTAATGCGAAAAAATGTTTTCATTTATCGCATTCAATGGATTGGAGGCGTTGCCTATAAGTGTAATAAAGGATATGGTTGAGGATTTTTTGAGTGTAGAAACTGATGTTATACGACCTCATGTAGACAACCTAAAGGGTATGCGTCTTTGTACAGATAAGAGGGGGAGTAGGTACGGAAAATAGAGGGAGGATTAGGAGATGGGAAGTGAAAGAAGATGGGTAAGCGGGATACCATTCAACAGACGAAACACACAAACATGTTCTACTTCTGCTTCACACCTGTTTATTGTGAAGTCGTGATACTTCCTCAGCCGATTTGGCCTATTCGTGCAGCAGCAGCTGCTGACTCTACCACTGTCAGGGCCGTCTTTACCTTATTGGGGGCCCTGGGTACATTAGGAAAAGGGGGGCCCTACACAGTAAAAAAAAATTGGGCTCGGTGTGGTCTAAACGACTCGGTAGTGCATGACCTTGACAGAGCACTAAAAGATAAATATAAATGATGACATGCTAATATGCAATGAGCAAGTAGCTCCTGCCTGCAGTCAGACATTATTGTTCAAGTTTTTCGAAATAAATATGTTTTTCGTTAATAAATATTAGTAATCGTTTGCT
>DWTW01001923.1:0-11788 GCA_018246275.1 Papilio slateri
CATCTGGGTATAGGTGGTCCACTTACAAATCTGGAGAATATGGGTCAAATTGTAGTCTTTCTGTTCTGAAGCTCTATTGTAAATGAGTTCCGGTGATGGGATTTGTTATTTTTAAGACAAATAGGTATCGTTAATATTTTTTTTAGAATTATATTTTTTTTCCAAATTATTTATTTATTATTAAAATGAACTATGGTTAACATCACTCAGACGGCGATAAAAGAAGCCCTATTAAAAAGTCGGTCTAGATGATTCAATCCTATCTACAACTGCCCGCACTACTAGAATTACGTAGTTAGAGTTAGAGATGGTTTTCTTATAAAATTAATTTGAAATCTGAGGGGTTCACAATTCAAATCAGTAAATTGAAGCCAAATGTGTCAACTAAGCAGACATCAAAAGAAACAATACCGAAAAGGGATTAAGAGAAGACAAGGCCAAAACAAATAAAGACACCGGTTCGTAAACAGTTTGTCATTATGACAGGCGGCGCGGTGATATCTACAAAACGATTTGAAAATGTGCCACCGCGGCGCCCGGGTATTAACTTACAATCCCGTAAAGGGAACAAATCGAATCGACACGCTCAGAAATCTTGCTCGGAGAGCGAGAGATTATTTTATTCATCGACTTAAATGTTTTCAAACAGTGTTATCGTGGATGACAAATTGTTTTATTGGGACCGCTTTTGTGCGACGCTCCTGCCGTTATTTTGCTATATTTGGAAGTAGATAACGGATTAGGAGTGATTTATTTATAGCTTTTATTGTAACAATTTACATTGATAACAAATTGATGTTTGTTTCAATAAACATAATAAATAAAACAGACTAAGAAGAACAATTACAAATACTAGGCGTTACAAATATCAATTTACAGTTCAAGCTAAATTAAAAAAAAAAAAACTTAAATATTTTTTTTCAATGGTGAAACAATACAAAACTGTTTTGGAATTCTTAATATCCTGGTATAAGTTATATGAATAATTAATACGATATAATTTCCTTGGCGAATTAAAAAAATACAAAGTTCATAAAACAAGAACCGCTGCCTAACGGCATTCATTATTTCCAAAGCTTTAAAGTGATTTCAGTGAAATTCGACATGAATTCTAATAAGGCAAGTTAATGGAATACAAGCAAATTTTTGCATTATAAATGTTGTCAACATTATTTTATAGCGTTAGCCCATCTCGTTCGTCATCAATTCACCGTTCATCTATTAACTGGTTAATAAGAACTGTAGTCGATCAAATAACTATAATTATTGCCATCGGTAGAGTACTCGTTGGCGAGTTCATAACTTATTTATTTTTTATATATTTATTCATATATTAACAGAGTCTAACAGCTTGTTTACATAACACATATGTATATAGATAAGAATTACATAAATAATAAGCCTTTTTCCATTTTTATTTTATACACCATACTTGCAGCTCGTAATTAAGTGCTGCGTGCTTGTGTTCTGTATGTATGTGTGTGTAATAAACTTTTAAATTGCGTTATTAATAAGTTACGTAAATACTTAATGTTGGTTTACCACTATGAACATATGTAGCGATAAGCGCGATTCATTTTTCATTTAATTGTTTATAAATTGACAGTAACTCAACACGGCTTTTGCTGCCGATTTGACAATTGAGAAACAATAGTATTCACACAATAAGTGAGATCGTTTCTTTTTCTACAGCATCATTGTATCCTTTTATTTATTAATCAACCAACTTGACAAAGTAACTGCTTTGATGATGCATATGTGGTAAGCAGTCATTAATACACATCTTCAAATATAAAACAAACAAAAATAAAAAAAAACCTATTTAAAAATTTCTATTCAAAATGGAAGTTCTCCTTTAGAGATAAAGCTATGGGATATTTGAATCGTTTAAATTATTTCAATGCGCTGTTTTCGTTTTTGAAAAGCTGCGTTGAATTTGTTATTCTTTTGCTTTATGAATGAAACTAACCGTCCGCGGTGAACGCCTAACATCCATTCGCATATTGAATTTAATCGTCCAAAGCGCCAGTGCGAATAATAGCCGCGACAAATTTTCCGTTCCATGAAGCATTTTCCTGTGAATGCATCTACACAATCGATGCTATCGACAAAATTGTACGCTATTAAGTGATGGTCTAAATTTAGGGATCCATACAACGAAATAGAGCTAGTCAGTTGAGTAGAACCCTTTGCACATTCCGATATAGACATTATCTCTTTCATTTGAACTATATTGACATCCGATTCAATATATTGTGAATTTGGGTTCTAAGCTTTCGAAACGAGGATGTTACCAATGTCGAGTAACTGTTACACATCTGCCTTTCGTTGATTGAATCGTAATGATGATTACCGTGTGCGGTTTGAAAACATGTCCGCGAAAACCGATGCCGTGTTACGACTTGGCGTTAATAATAAGGTAACCGTAGCGAGCCGAGACCTCAGGTATATTATTGACAACATAATATTGAGGATCGACGCATCAGCAAACAGAAAACCTGTATTTATCATTGCGATCAAAGAAGGATGAAACGCGAAACGAATTCGAAATTCAAAAGTATTCGAATATCATATTCATCTGGCGTAACCATTGCATATAATTTCCTTGTTGTCAGGATTTCACCATAAGGTAAGTGATGCATGTTAAATACAATATGTTGAAGTCTAGAATTTTGAATGCATAGTTCTGCTTCTTTGCGTTCACTGCCTTATTTTTTTTTAACTTAATCCTGCCACACGTATTTGTATATTTATGAGCAACGATGGATAGATATGGATCATATTTCTACTTGGCTCCTTCTTCTCTAAAAATTATGTAAAAAGGCGGTTAAAATTACATTTACTAAGTTTACTTGCCTATAGCACTCGACTCGGTTCTAACTCAATCCATTTGCTCTCGTACTATAAAAATTAAGTCCATCGGAGTTTAAGGTATCACGGCTTTATAACGTTTATGCTCTATAAAATATTAAACAACCCTAAGTATAGCAGAAATATGTATACGAGTATTTTCGTCTGTCGCGGTCTAGCGGCACCGTGTCCTCCCCGCATTATAAAATTTCTCTTTAATTAAAAGCAGACTCGTTAAATGCACGGATGATTCTCCAAACGTGGTTCCAATCAGGCCCCGGAGCGAGTTTTACGACTGTCTCTGTCCGCTCGTCACATAAAGCGCCGTGTTCTAAACTACCGACGAACGTTACTGATTGATAACACGTGTTAACCTCGGCAGGTATTTCGTTGCATATTCATACTTTATTTTTAACACAAGGATTGTTTTTTGAATATTATATTTATTGTTCTGCTGAAAATTCCTTCTAAGTAATTACAGTATCTATACTTTTTATCATCCTATATGTTTTACGTAGGTAGGGTAAGCCGCCCACAAGATGGACCGACAATCTAGTTAAGGTTGCATTGGAAATATGGTGCGGTGCGCACATTCGATCTTGATTATTTTAATATTTTTTCGAAATATATAAGAATATAACCTATCATCTCTATTTAAGTCAAAGTAGATGAATAATGATAATGATTGTTTTATTTTGTCGTTTGTCACTTTCTGAGTCTTGTGTGATTATGGCGAGCACCGTAATGACATCATTTTGAATAATGTGTGATCTTAAAACTGGTTATATGAATCGTAAAAATTAATAATGAGTAACTAAATGTTCGGTAATTATATGTTCAACGTATAATCATCATAACATAAACATTTTTAATAAAATAATACACATGTAAGTATTAATTGACCCGAGTATTATTTTAGTATTATTCTCAAATAATATTAGCGCGTGTATTAATAATTTACCACAATGCTAATAAATTATATACTGTGCTTACATTTTGCGGCATATTAACCAATTATTAGCCCTAAATAACAGGCAAGATTTGAACAAACATTTTTATAAAATGAACACTCTAGTTTATTTTCTGAAAAAATAGTATTTTCCATCAAAATTCCAGAACGGTACGGAAACTACTGTTTAAATAGAGAATAAAACTAAAATAGCATTCAAAGTTTTTAACTACTACGATAGCTATTGTATTAACTGAAAGTAGGTTAAATTCGAGAGACTTTTTATCGCAAAGCAAATAACACTAAGGTCCAAGTAGCGACGGGCAGGTGAAATGCGCCTAACACAGGTCCTTAGAAAGGCTTACCAAATATTTACAAGAGCCTCGAGTGGCTCAGAACAAATTCCGTCTATAATCTTGGCCCGACTTTGTGTTATTGTTTGTAGTGAATTCGCTACTGCCTCTACTTCGCTTACGTTTTTATGGAACGCCACTCAAGTCGTGTTTGATTTCGCTAAACACAAAGCGTTTGTAAATATTTAGGTCCCGTATCGAGTTTCTAGATTCTCTTTGTGTGAGGCACTCTCGAAAAATGGATTCGGCGTTTACTTGATTTGTTATGATCGTATGCTAGGAAGAAAAACAAATTCAATGTGCCTTTTTACATTTGTATGTACGGTATATTTCCTGTCAGTTGATTTATAAAGTTTCAACATCACTCGATCATAGCATATAATAATTCTAAACATTATACAATATGACACACGTCAAATTTGCTTGAAATTAGCTTCATATTGTTGGTAGTTGTTTTATGTTAATTTTGTTACATATCTTTTTTAAGTTTTTTTTTTAACAGTGGTAGCGCCCGCAACAACAACATCTGTTCCATGAATGGGCCGGCTCGACCGGTGAAATACCACGACCTCACAAAAGGCAAGCATGAACTAGAAGTACTTTACATTTCGTGCGATGAGTGAGATGCCGGAGCCCTCCTCCGGAGAACTCCTCTTCTCCATTCCATTCATTTTTAATAAGGAAAGGATGGGAAGGGGAAGGAGTTTTGACGGAGGATAAGTAGGAAAAGAAAATATAATTTTATTGTTTGTCTTTTATTCATTAAAGTCAGGCGATGCATCTGTGACTCATTTGATTGTTGTGGATGCCTATGGGTAGCGGTCACTTAACACCAGGAGAACCGCTTGCTCTTTTGCCACCTTCTTCCAAAAAAAGTGAGATATTTTCTGTCAATGGTTCAAAATAAGAGAACCTTGTACTCCTTACACGAAATTATCGAATCATCCCGCTAGTAACAAATCTTTGTCGTCAAGAAATGTAAACAGAAAAACACGCAGAAACCCTATTGCTTTTTTTACACACGGGACCCTCGTGATGATTTTGACAGCGTATACCGTCGAATGTTTACATCGCCGCCGCACTGTCATTAGTCGTCGGGGCGAGCAAAGTCGCATCTGGCAAACGCACACACATACTTAAAACCATTTTCGTTGATATTTTGAAAACGTACTCTAAAACTTAACATATACAGAATAAAGTTTGGAATAAGTACGAAACTATTTTAAAAGTCGCAAATAATCTCTTGTAAGTTTTGGATTGAAAGTGATTATATTTCAAAACGTTAACAAAAACCGTCTGCGTAATATTTGTTTTGAGACAATGTGACAGACTTGTATTAATTTTAGGGAACAAAACAATTTAAGTATGCCTAAAATCAATTGCTTTTTCTTTTCTTTTCTTTTTTTAGAAAAAATACGTAAAAAAATAAATAAAGAAATAAACACTGTCGCAGACTAACTCAACAAGCTTAGAAAGTTATTAATTAATTGTTGTATGTTTGGCCCAAGAAATTATGTCAATTTTAATTACTATACTAACCAAAATTTACCCTTATTTCAACTGGTAGCAAAAAATGTTTTAATGTAAGCGATGTTAAAATCACAGCAGCGCTCCGGTAGACAAAGAGAGGGCCGACGCGAGAAGTATCAAACGTAATAAATAATTCTTCCACCTCGCGACAAATGAGGTCATGTGTTTCTCCTTTAGGTTTTTTCTCTGACTTCCCGCGGGATCATCTGTCTTCTATTTCCGTTTCTATGGTATCGAGCGAACGATTTGCTCTTTCAAAATTAGAACATGTTCACTGTTTAGCGAGTCGCGCCTTGGGGATCATTAAGTTTGGAACATCGAAAGCACATGTGAACTTCGGCCCGCGTTTCGGAATATTCCACGTGGTTATCAATATTCTCTCATAAATTTGCTTCTAAACTTTTTATATTAATTCTTATCTGAATAACATCGCTACATACGGACGGAACTCTTTGTAGATATTATTGACTTTTTGCTTGTTCGTTTTCAGAATTCCATTCCTTTTACCCTTTTACTCTAATGGTTCCAGTTTCTTTAAAAGAAATTGATGTACTCTTCAATATTAAATTAAGGGAAAGAATATTTCGTTACATAAGCATTTTTTTTATTTTTTCGGTGCCTATAATGAATAGCCCTTAGCATTCGTTGGTATATTTTAGTTCCTTAGAAAAAATAATATTTTATTAAGCTAATATTGAAGCCTATCTATTATGAATTATCGTATAGAAATTTAAATAAGTAACTCTCAACGCTTGTTTTATTATTGTACATTAACCAAACTATAATATAATTTCATTTAGAGGCTTTTAATTTATGGTATTTTATAATGTTGAAGTCCTTAGACAGTCGCAGTATATAGTATATAGTCACATATAAAATAGTTTTGCGTTCAGCGTAACAAGCAAACCTCACCATTGGGAGCATTTTACGAGTCTCAGTTCGTTTCGGGGTAATAAACACGTCGGCAACAAGTGTTGCTTCAGAAGGCTCGCGGTCCACGCACGCGGTTAGAAGTGCTCGTTCACATTCCGACGAAACAAAAAGGAAATCGTAAATGACATTCCTATAACGGTAGAACCAATTCTGATTTGTTTGTGTTTCGGTTTAATTAATTATTTTCTATATTATACACAATTTTTCTAAATAAATTTTATTTTATGACCTTATAAGGCCATACTTGTGACGTGATCCCAGACGTAACATCTTCGTTTTCTATCAAACATATACAAAGATATTGATTTCGCTTTTTTTTAAATAATCTGAAAAAACTATCTTATACAAATTTTAAAGGAATTTTTTTGAGTAAAATAATGCATGCATGCATGCTTTTAGTTCATATTTTTTTCTTCACATCACCACTTAACATCAGGTGGGATTGTGGTCAACCGTTAGTTTAATCAACATAAAAAAACGTATTATATAAATTAAAGGTATACATACGTATATTGGTGTAGCCTACGTGCGTACGAACACAGTTGTATTACAAAGTAGTACACCTGGTAGTAAACGCAGATGGAGGACGCCATAAAGAATCTCGCTCACAGAGACATAAATGTGTTCGCATATAAATAAAGTCAATCGGACATCAATGTTAGTCATCGCTTGGGATGTAATAATGGCGGTCTGCAATAAGGAACATACACATAAGCAAGTAATATTTATTTTATGATTTGAAAGTAATTTAATATTTCAATAAATTTATTTCATAACACAGGCTATTGTATAAAATGCACCTGGCATGCGTTGCAATGCCACGTAAAGTAAAAAAAAACTGTTTGGTTGCATATACTGTTTATCGAAGTTTCATTTTTATATCATTTTTTTTATATATATAAATTTCTCCTCCGAACACCCTATCAAAGTTTCATCACGATCTGATCAATAGTTTTGGAACACATAGAGGACAAACAAATAATCATAAAAACTTTGATTTTAATTTATATAGATTGTAATAATTCCTAGTCTCCTCAATGCCAGCTTTTTGCGCACTACATATTAATGGAAAATCAGTGGAATTGTTAATCTCCTGCAAATTGTCTCTGATTTTGCTGACAGAAAAGGTGATCTCTTGCGTCGCTTATATCAAAGAGTTTCGAAGGACTTTTCGAAAAGATTTCAGTGCTAACTTCCCTTGCAATTCTTCTTCATGGGCGTAACTTGAGATAAGCATTTGTACCTTAAGACTAAAAGATACTTGTCCACAAATGATTCCAACGTAATTGTTGAATAAATATCGCAATGGCAATTGACTGGTCAAAATGTTTTGCACAGACCAAAACAATAACACTTTATTAATGTATGTTATCATGACATAAATTTCACACTATCTATCATCTTTTACGATTAGGTACTTTGTTATGACGTCCACCGAAATATAGTATCACAATGTGATGTGTTTTGATAGCAGTGCCGATACCATCGACGAGTGAATTTATTGAATTGCTGGGCGTGATCTCTCCATGCTATATTATCGTAACTGCCACAGAAATGTTCTTTTGATGTAGATTGATGGATGTATCGGGAAATTAATATGTGAATATAACTTCGTACGATGTACTCGAGTTTTGCTAGGGGAATTTGGTTCGTATCAATTGCGACAGCAATATCAGGTTAGGTATTGTATTTACATTCTTTATTTATTTTTGTCTTGCTTCAACGATTTAGAGATGTCAACCTTTGTTAATCGTACGGTTCTTTACGCCAGTAAAATATATATACCTTCCGCATCGTTGTACTTTGAATAGCATATAAACCTCTGTACTTCCCTATGCGGTAAATTTTGCAACAACCAAGACAAGCCAAATTCGCGCAAATCGCTTCGAAAGTCTTGGTGATTCCGAAGTTAGTAGGCAATGTTTGAGCGAATTTGATGAAAAAAATTGCTGAACATGAAAGATCGACCTGAAAATGCAAATAATAAAGGAAATTTTCTTAAATACTTAATTAAAAATAAATGATAGTAAATTAGTGACTAAATATTACATATTTTATAATAAAAAAACTCTATAAAAATCGTTATTAGAGACACGACAGTAAAGTGAAATTTGCGTTGTCATGACTCCCGTGTATTCGGGCTTTTTTTATTTCATTACTCAGGCATGGTGATAGATTTGTCGTGTCAACCAAATAAGGATTTTGACCTGTAGTACAAATAATTTGTAAATTAATTCAAAGTCGAAATAAATTAATATTATATGGCCGTACACAAGAAATACAATAAAAACCACAAGAATTATTATAGCTGCCTATTATATAAGGAAAGATAAGTGTTAGCTACGATTCTTAATGGACAACTTCGCATTTTTGATTTCGTCGAAATGCGCCTGCTTTACGGCCATTTTATGTAGAACATGTTATGCAAGAAGGAATTTGTATGTTTTCAAATATTTGTTGGCACGTGTCGGATGGTGGGAAACATTTATGATCCTACATACAGTGCCATGTTCGTAACTTTACTGCCAGATAAAATTTTGTCTTAACCATAAACTAGTGAACAACGATCACATGAGGTAGGTATATTACTACCGCTTTGCATATAATTTATTTTCATAGTGTCGAAACCTTACTCAAAAAATGTTTAAATTGAAGGATCATATCTTATTACTTTATAATAGAGAGGGCTGAACAAGCAAGCCGGTCACTGGATGTTACGTGACCATACCTATCCATTAACACCCGCTACTATCAAGAATTATGGATACAATGACATCCTTATTTCTAACATCTTTCCTCTCACTTTCCTGCATTCTGTGGGAGTGATTGCGAGAAAAGGGACGAAAGTGTGTTACAGGAACTGCCGGGAAAGCTCGCGTTATTTGATTTGAACAACTAGCAACAACGAACCCATTTTCCAAGTGGTAGATATAGAATGTTAATGTGGCTTATTATCAAGGTGAAATGTCAGACGTTACACACCATGCGACAACTGTAAGGTACGCTTGTTTTTTATTTAGAAGATGTGAAGGAAAAGAAGAGAAGTGGATGCCTGCTGCACCTCACTTATCAGGCAAAACGCAGAAGTAAACAGCCGTAGCGTAGAGGACGCTACGCCTGTTTTCTTTGAGGTACTGCTCGAGAGTTGCTTATGGCTCTGCCTCTGTTGAAATTGATACTTTTCTTTCTTTTTCTTTTAATCAAACATATGAGCGCTATCAGCAAATTGTCAGTCTATCTTCTAACAGAGACATGTCATGTGATAGAGACCTCGACCGCGTCGTCCTTTATGTGGCCGCCATTCCAGAATTTCTGGCCCCATCGGTCGTCGGTTCTACGAGTATTGCCACTTTTTATGTATCGACCTTGCGCCTTCTCATGGTGCTAATAGTGGAGACAAAGTTTGTTTTAATGATTAATTATAGATTTTCTTCAAACAATTGTATTTCAAATAAAAAAGAAACACTAAATGTTACACGATATACCAGTTTGGTTTCTGTAATTTCTTTTCAAGTGTTCGTTGAAATATACAAAAACGTGTAAAAGAAGGAAGAGCGCCATAGTTTTATGAGTACTTCGCTCTGGCAACAATCGTGTCGGGAATAAATAGAAAGAAATGTAAAAAGCGAGGCCTGCACCGTGTAAACTCGCTGAAGCCAAAGGAATGATGAATATTAGAACTGGCTCCTACTCGTCTAAATAGTTAAGGAAATGTTAAGGACTTTAAACATAAGGAAATAAGTTTCATCATAATAAGGTATTCAAAGGTAGCGACCAAAATTCGTTGACTTTATTAAGTATCAAATGTAACTCGGAATAAACTATTCATAATTTACCTGGGAAACGATCTGAAAACAAATATTTGTAAAATCACCCTCCATTTTTTTGCGATTATCTTGGGAATCAAACCATTTGAAATATAGATCACTAAGCACTCACACAAATTCATGGGATCAAAGTACAGGCGACTATTGGGCTATACTATATATATCAAATAATTATAAATATTAGTAAACATTTGACAAATCAATTTGTATTGGAATCCGATAAGTGTATTTATGTATGTATGTGCAAAAAGGCATCAATAATCAGGACTGTAAACAAAGTAAATCTGTGATCTCTACTTATACTTTTGGGTCGCTAACTTACCTTTATATTAATCTATATTTAAATTATGGTTCACCTTCGAACGAATTTATGGACTAATAGTTTGAAACCACTTAATAATTTAACTATTTTGAATATTTAAGTGTGTACTTAAGGTACAAACCTACTATGAATCATAGTGATAAATCAAACGATTCCGAATACAGTGATAAATCGAGTAACAGCTATATTAATATTTCACTTTAGTGGATTAGCTGCGAGACGTAAATAAGATGTTTATACGTATCGTCGGCGATGTTGTTAAAATATGTGTCGTCGAATGAAATGTAAATGAGCTCGAGTTCCGTAATGCAACGTGTTAGGGAACTTTGCAGTAATGACATTATTATGTTGTCATAACATCGGAACCGTATATTACTAAATTACTACACATACTAGCATATATTAAAGTATCTAGTGAATGCATTAGTATTATTATATTACATTATAAAATCTTATTATACTAAAATAGTAGATGGAGTAATCGCTATCCACTATTCATCGATTCTATTAGGCCTCAAATGAAACAGGGGATGAGCCTATTGTGCTACACGCTGTGCTTCATCGTTTCGATAACAAATATATATTTCATTTAAGAAAATTGTCCCATTATTTTTTATTATGACCGGGAATCGAATCCTAGATCCGAGAAGTTATTGTTCAGTACTAAAACTTCTAAAGTGATCATCGCACCTTTGCATGAAGCATACTATTTAAGTATTTTAAAACAAGTTTTCACCAGACCTTTTTTATCAACGCACCAAATTACTTCACCGCATACATCACCTGAATAAGCCATTGGTATGCGACGCAGAAGGTTTTGGTCAAGTATCATCTTTGTGGTGGGATCACAACACCACTAATGCTTTTACATGCTTATAAAAACGAATTTCATTCATAAAAGCTTTTTGATTCAAGAGACAAATACGTAAATATACATACATTTATTATTAAATTATCTACTCTCTATAAACAAACTATTAAAACTTTTTGTGTCAGTTTAAAGTCTATAAACACATGTAAAAAG
>DWTW01001924.1:0-11787 GCA_018246275.1 Papilio slateri
AAATGGAAATCCGTGATCTCTGCCTACCCCTCTGGGTTACGGGCGTGAGCGCATATTTATTTATTTATTTATTCACAACCTGTCTTGTTTGTGACCCAATAGGCTTATTAATTGTTGTATATCTGATTGAACAGGAAAAAGAGGAGAGTTTATTTATATTGGAAATACTGATGATTTACTGAAGGTAACTGATGATTGGTCTTTAGTACCCATATGCAGATTCTTGTAGAAGATGAACTCAGTTGTAAAATATACCTTGAATATATTGGTTTTCCTGCAGAGCTTAAAATAAATACATGCTTCTCCTTATTCACTAATTCTGGTGATTGTAAATATTCATCTTTGTCGGTATCATCCTCATCTCCATTCTGTTCTGTTATGTTTGAATTACTAGGTGAAGACACCATACTTTCCTGAAATTAAATAGATATTATTGTTTTTTGACTGCACTACATTCTTTCTAATTTGTGTTTATTAGGTAATAAATTTTATAGTATGAATGTGTTCATTAGGACCTTTACTAATGTTTTTCAACATTTTCAAGATGCCACCTTGTTAGCACGAAAAACAATGTAACATTGTACAACCAATCTACCCTGCGCTATTTACTTTTAGTAATTTTTAATGAGGCTTTGTGAGTGACTTTGGGGACCTAGGCATCCTAGGGGGTCTCACCAACACATTGAAAAACACCAAAATAAATTGACAATGTCTCATAAAATTTAGTAACACTGTTACAAACAATTTGCAGATCACTGTGAGAGGGACTTGTGTATGTACAGAGCATATAACAGATATTTTTTTTTGTTGAATATTAGAGCTATTTTTTAATTTGTATTTGGTCAGTTATCTGACCATTCGACATAAAAATATGTGGGTTCCGGTTACAGGACTCTAGAATTTAAAAGACGAAGATAAAGATGGTGATGAAGGTATACAATATAGACAATGCTTAGAAGAAAAATAATATTTTTAAAGATTGTTAAAAAAATTACTACTTTATTCGACTGTAAATTACCTTTAAAACATTAAATTATATACCAATACAATGTTACACATATATTTCCATATAGCTTCTGGAAATGTTTATGTAATGAGGTGGTAGAAGTAGCTTAATTAAGTAAATTTTTATTGGTAACTTTCTTGATGTTTGTATTCAAGATTTGACTACATATTCAGGGGATCAATTGGTCAATACAAAGAAATAGATACAATTTTCTCTCATAAACTCTGTTTAAAAGTAATAAACCTTTTTTATTTATAGGATAAGGGGCAAATGAGCATAGTGTTGCCTAATGTTAAGTGACCACTAGCACCCATTAACATTTGCAACACCAGACGATCTACAGATGTATTGATAGCCTTTTAGGTAGTACACTCTCATGTGGTTTATATGAGAGTGTACTCCTAAGTCATATTAGGTTGGCAAAACCGCTGAGCACAGATCCCACAATCTGCGAGTCACGAAGTAGTGGAATGCCAACCATCAAGGTGTTTTGGTAAAATAAAAAAAATTTTTAAAAGTCAAAAAACCTGTTGTATCGATTGTATTCAATAACACATTGTACATTTAATAAAATAAATAAAAAGAAGGTGTAATACTCACGCCTTTCAAATCATCACATGATTTAACTGTTTTTATATTTTTAGAAGATTCTCCAATTTCGCTTTGTATTTCACTAATTGTACTGCTCTTAGAAGTAAGTTTTGCATGTCTATCTTCAGGATTTGTGGTCATTTCTGACTCGATTTCTTCGAAAGAATCTGTCGGATTAAGAATACTTTCTGGGCAAGCCCCTGGTTCCAAATCATCATCGATATTTTCCTGATGGGTAACATTACTTGGTAAAGAATCTTTGGAGGTTGATGCCATTATAGAGTATTATGATTAGATTATATCTAATTTATTTAGGGAAATAATCAAATAAACTTCTCTACATTAGCAGTTTTACGCCACACACGTCAACATGACAGTCCAGAAAGTGACACTGACATGTTCTTGACATTGCATTTGGTTTCCTTCCTAACTCCCTAACTTTCAAATGTTTAGGATTTATTTACTGCTGAACTTTTTGCGGGTTGTATTTAATTTAATAAATTTATTTTTTTATATCAGGTTTATCCATAGTACTTCGTATGTATCTCTTAACATAACTTATTCATTAGGCTACAGGGGCTTATATTAAACATTTGGAAAACAAGTAATTGTTAGTTACTTGTAATAATATAACATGTAAAAAAATATTACGTCTACCTTCCAAATTTTTTCATCCGTTTTTAAACTTCCTCGATGTAAAGCTCTTCTAAAGATGTTTTAGTCAAATCAGTTGTTTTAATCAGGGCTCTTTGCCAATGTGTTGGTTACCGTATAATATATTTTTTATTATTAATACAAAGCTGTAAGGATAATTATCATCAAATCATCAAAGGCTTTTAGATTTTCTAAATATAAAAGCATGAGTACCATCTATCTTTGCTGTTCTTCTCGACACATTAAATGTTAATTTACATAAGTGACAGATACGGTAACTTTTAAACCAAAAGACTGTAATCGTAAAAAAAATAAAAAAAAATGACCAGAACTACACAATATTAAGCTCAAATGTGAAGTTTTTTTTAAATATGGATGTGAATTACAAAGTTTATAGGAGCCTCAATAACAGGGGTTATACACATATCGATATTGATAAAAAAGCGTACTTTACTATTTAGCCGTTACAGTGAGTTCAAACTGCTAAAATATCAGATAAAACATATTGCTATCTGTTTCTTTCTCTATAAAAAAACTGAGATGACAACATGATTTATGTGAATGTTTTCGGCAGTGTGAACTCACGGTTAGTGAAATACATAAATTGTTCCTCGTGTGTCAGAAAATTGGATATTCAATACTTTAAATTTTTAATAATAATGTTGGTATGAGAATGACATGCAAATTGATATAATTCGCTTTTTCTTTTTTTTTTAAGTGTCAAACGAGCAAGCTAATGAGTTGCAGATCCGTTGCTCACCTTAATGGACAGAGGACAAACAAAAAAATAATATTTGCTTTGTCTATTTATCCCCCTTCCCATCTTTTCCTTATTAGAAATGCATGGGAAGGGGAAGAGGAGTAGAATTAGGCCTGCGGCACCTCACTCATCAGACAAAACGCAACTGTCTCTTACTCTAGTATTCTGCATCTCGAACTAGGTATGAAGTATGCTAGTTAACTTACAATCATAAACAGTATGTATACTTTTTTCAATGTAAAACATATCTTATAGTTTAATGGCTGAGGATGAGGAGGGATATCGTAAACTTATCGATCAAAAGAAAGACAAGCGTCTGGCGTTTCTGCTGTCGCAGACCGACGAGTACATCGCCAGCCTCACGGAGATGGTCAAACAGCACAAGCAGGAGCAACGCAAGAAGCAACAAGAGGAAGAGAGAAGAAAGAGGGTAACTGATATTTACTGTGTAAAATTATTTTTGTTTCTACATCTGGTCCCCTTGTGACCACATGGAAATATTTAATGCTACGGCTATTTACTCATACTAAAGTTATTAGTCTCACGCTTTTTGAAACATAACTACTTCTCGTTTCTATTTATTTGTGTCTCGGGGAAATTCGACTCAGTGTTAACCTATTCAAAATAAATAGTCACCTCACTCGGACATTTAAGTATTTGAGCGTTTGATAAAGTAATCTGACTTGTCTCAGTAATTTATTCTCTGAATGTTAAACCGTGTAGAGTCAATAAAAGCCTGTGATTTTTTATTGTAATTTTAGAAATCGAGAAAGAAGAAGCTGCTCGAGGGCGGCGAGATGGACGCGCTGGACGACAGCTCGCAGACGTCCGACACGCGCGTCAGTGTCGTCGACCCCAAGACCGGCGAGGTGAGCTCTAGATAGTTCAACAATTTATCAATATTCATTCAACAAATATTAAATTAAATCGGTAATTTTTAAATCACCTTACAACGTTAAATATTATATTAATTATGCAGATACTCAAAGGCGAAGAGGCGCCACTGCTGTCTCAACTGAAGGACTGGATGGAATCGCATCCCGGATGGGAAGTCATGTCCGACTCCGAGGACTCCGGCGACGACTCCCAGGACGATGATGGTATTATTTTTGTTGAGTTAATCATAAGATATATGCTCATGTCCCCTCAATAATGAAAGAAAGTGTAAATAACATTCAAATGTCTTGGATATTGAGTACGCTAAATATCATGAAATTACAGAAAATTGATGTTAACATCTCTCCTTTTATTTTCCCCATTTTTCTTTAAGGATAGAAACAAATTTGCAATGCAAGAATGCCTGAATGCAAGTCGACAAATTATGCTCAATATATTTTGTATACACAGTACAAGTTGTCGGGTTGCATTTAGGCAAATCTAAACCTTTTTTTTTGTAATTATACAGAAAAGAGAGGAAGGAAAGATAAACACAGGGACGAAAGGAGTGATAAAGAGAAAACCGATGAAGAGAGAGCGCGCGACATGATCAAGAAGGCGAAGGTAGAGGATGACGAGTACAAGACAGAAGAACAAACATATTATAGGTATTGAATAGTTTCCTAATCTGTCCGTTTGTTATTACATCTTAATACGTGCTTTTCGGGTATTTAAGGCTGTTATTACGGCACTGCTTAGGGCAGTCTATATTATGTGGTAAGGTTAAAGATCACCATAAAATTAATATTTTTTAAAAAAATGAATATATAACAAAATAACAAAACTTTAATGCAGTTATAGGTAATTAGTGATAGAAGACAAAACTTAAATTTCATTTTTTTTTTAAATAAAGCGAACCATTAAATGATTATTAGTTCAGCAAAGTCATATAAAACATGTAATTGTTGGGCGTTTCGTTTTTCAATTGAACATGTTTGTTCCAGCATCGCTCACACAGTCCATGAATCCGTCACAGAACAAGCCAGTATATTAGTCAACGGAAAATTGAAGGAATATCAGATTAAGGTAAATTATAAACTGCACTTTACACATAAATCTTGTTATAACAATTGTAAAAAAAATAAACATGACGCCCAGAAGTCCATAGTTTACATACTTTTACACAAGTTTACATACCTTTTAATTGATGTATTTTATATAATTTATATTTAATCTGTTATAGATTAAATATTTATGTTATTATCTTTTTTTATGAACAATTTTTTTCAATTGTTTCAAATACATAGATTAAAAATAATCAGTTTATCGCTGGATAAAAATGTTTAATTTTAAAATTTAAATTAACAGGGATTAGAATGGCTCGTGTCACTTTTCAACAACAATTTAAATGGTATACTGGCTGACGAGATGGGTCTCGGAAAGACCATACAGACGATTGCCTTGGTCACCTATCTGATGGAGAAGAAGAAAGTGAACGGCCCATTCCTTATTATTGTACCGCTCAGGTATTGTAACAAGAATATATTAAATTAATTAATTTAATTCTAACTTTCATGTCATTTGAACAGTGGACTGATGACATTGTTAACCGCTTTTCGCGGCGCTAACTTGAAAATTAGCTCGGGTTCAGAAGCGTAAGCTAGGTTCGTCCATTGTCCCAAATCGTCTCGTTTCAACTGTATCAAGTTATGATTTAATGGATTATTAGCTTTTAATTTATAAATGGCGGAGCGTTACCTTTCATTCTACTTAATTCATTACTGTCGCACTCATCTCTCCTGGTAAGTACTGAAGATACAGCACTTACCAGCGCTTGAACTAAGCTTGGCGGTTTTGTGGGTTCGTGAATTATTGGGGAATGAACCCCAGGAACTGAAAACATGAAATAATAGATATGATAATATAAATTGACCATGAAATATTTTGTTACCTTTGTTTCATTTCTAACCTGATTTTATTCCATTTCTAAATTCAAGTTGAAAAAATAGTATTATTTCTAAAAGGATTAATTATCATTTAACAGCACCCTGTCGAACTGGGTGCTGGAGTTCGAGAAGTGGGCGCCCACGGTGACCGTGGTGTCGTACAAGGGGTCGCCGCAGTCGCGCCGGCTCGTGCAGACGCAGATGCGCTCCACCAAGTTCAACGTGCTGCTCACCACCTACGAGTACGTGATCAAGGACAAGGCCGTGCTCGCCAAGGTGAACACACATTTATACTATTGTATACATATAGGGCAGCTGAATAGTTGGTAGGCGCGATTCACACATTTGAAGGCTTCAGAACAATTAACGAAAACCCGGACGATACGTACGTAAAAGTTTTAGAATGGCGATCACGTAAAAGCGGACTATCTACAAAGGGACTGTCGATCTGGTCGTGGATGCTGGAGCTCGCTTGATATTCAATGATAAGCTCACCATTTCATCGTTAGATATAAAACTGTACTTTGTTTAAACAACTTCAATAGTCTACAATACGGAGGATATTTTTTATAATTTAAGAAGCGCCAATAGCTTAATGGCTAAGGATGCGGACCGCGAAACATGCTCAACATGGTCGTGAGTTCGAATCCCGCCATTCGACTATTGTCGTGACCATGTCCAACGGAGTTTAAAACTTGATTAGTAAATTATTTCGGTAATCTACTAATATTTCATTGCCCGAGGAGGGTTGGCGTCAAGCAGGCGGCCGCCAAAACCTATTACAGTATGGACTACAGTCATACTGTGCCGACCCCACATTAAGAGGGAAAAGGGCAGCAAAAAAAAATAACTTATCGTCGTGGTAGCTTATTTATTCTATTTCTATTTTTCCAGGTGCAATGGAAGTACATGATAATCGACGAGGGCCACCGCATGAAGAACCACCACTGCAAGCTGACGCAGGTGCTGAACACGCACTACATCGCGCCGCACCGGCTGCTGCTCACCGGCACGCCGCTGCAGAACAAGCTGCCCGAGCTGTGGGCGCTGCTCAACTTCCTGCTGCCCTCGATATTCAAGAGCTGCTCCACGTTCGAGCAATGGTTCAACGCGCCGTTCGCTACCACTGGCGAAAAGGTATCTGTCCCACGGGCACGCCCTGGACATCCAGTTAAAAATATTTTACACATTAAGTTTGCCAGAACTAATCTTGGTCCTTGGTCGCAATAGTCCTCTAGTCCGCATATGTAATGGAGTATAACATCATCAACAACTGAAGCATCGATATATTCTGTGACAACTTGCAAGCTTTCAATAATAAATATATCCAAGTTATTACATTAGCGAGCAAATTAAACATAATAAGGCGTCATGTTGTTGGATAAGTTGTACATTTAAGAACCAATATTGTGAATTTTTTATAAAGTGGATTATGTATGCTGTGTTGGCTTGTCTGAAATAAGTGAATAAATAAAAAGCTAGGAAATACTATAATAAATCAATAATGGTGAATGTATCACCAAAAGATGATGGAATGATTATGACTACATAGATGGTCAGGAATATATATGTAGTTTATAATACCATAGTTATAAAGAACGGTAATTTCATAGGTGGGTGATTAACAATAACTTACAAGCAACTCATGGTAAAATGACAGTTTTATTTTAATAAGAAAGCTGTTCAACACATGTTGCGTGATCAGCGCTTCCCGAGGAGTGCCGCTACATCAAAGTAATTGATGATTTAACAGTATGGTCGGAACAATGGGGAATTCAAATCAAAATAAAAGAAATCAAGTACTATATATAATGAATATGGTCTTTACTGTGTTTCTGTAAAGATATAAAAAAAAATATTGTTTACAATATTAATTTATATAATTCCTTAACTTATATTAAAACTAAATATTCATATACCTGTAAAGATATAAAGAAACAGCATTAAATGTCCTTATAATGCTAATACTCCTATGGTATATTATAAGAATGTCATGGTCTCTATTGACAATTTTAAAAATTAGAAAACTAAAAATATACTACGTAAAACGAAAAATGAAATCAAGCAAAGCGGTTTTCTTTACATCTCCCTCCCCAGGAAAGAAACAATTAACTTGTAATTGAGTGATGGACAAAGTGTCAATGTACGTAACTTTTACTAACAAACACTGTAGATAGTTTTGTAATGTGGTAGAGATTTGATTGCACTTTTTTGTTTCCGGTTCATAAATTGAATTGGCTTTTTTCATTTCAATTTTCAAAATATAAAAATTGTTCTATCCTTAGGTGGAATTGAATGAAGAAGAAACAATTTTGATTATACGTCGCCTACACAAAGTGTTGCGTCCGTTCTTGTTGCGTCGTCTGAAGAAGGAGGTGGAGAGTCAACTGCCCGATAAAGTTGAATACATCATCAAGTGTGAAATGAGTGCCCTCCAACGGGTCCTGTACAGGTAGGCGTACATTATTCTTATGACAAAAAAAAAACAATCCAATTAGGCCTGTAGTTTTTGATTTTAATATTTTTTTACTATTTAATTGTTAATAAGTGATTTTTTATTTAACTTAGTGTATAAATAATAAATTCAATATTCCTAGGCACATGCAGTCAAAGGGCGTACTGCTGACGGACGGTTCCGAGAAGGGCAACAAGGGCAAGGGCGGGGCGAAGGCCCTGATGAACACAATCGTGCAACTGCGCAAGCTGTGCAACCACCCCTTCATGTTCCCACACATCGAGGAGAAGTTCTGCGACCACATCGGCAACGGCAGCGCCGTGCTCACCGGGTAAGCTATATGCATGACTACTGATGCTTTAAAAAATATTATTTATTTATTACGATAAAGATCCATCTTTGGGTTAATAAGTGGTTACAGTTAGAAAATTATGTACAAATATTTTTTAAACTATAATTTTAATATTAGGTTAAGTTCATATTATAAACCTTACCAAAGGAACACTTCATTTTGATAAGAAACCTCTCTACGATTTTTGGAAATATAAATCTAAAGATATTTTCAATTTGTATTAATTAATTTTTATTATCTTTTGTATATAGGCCGGACCTATACAGGGTGTCGGGTAAATTTGAACTGTTGGACCGTATCCTGCCGAAGCTGAAGAAGACCGGGCACAGGGTGCTGGTGTTTTGTCAGATGACGCAGTGCATGACCATCATTGAAGACTTCCTGTCCTGGAGAGGATTCCAGTACTTGAGGTATACCTACATGTGTATAATAATATAAAAAATTCTGTCGTCATCCAAAGGGTTAGGCGGAGATTGCTGATTTTCATTTTGAACAATCCTGACACATTTGACATACCTTCCTGTATATCTCTCATGTTCACCCAATCCTGCCACTCACTTTATTCTTAAAGACCAATTCTCTTCTCCTCCGTCAACAGATGCCACTACTGGACATAGGCCTCCTACATGAATTGGTCCCCACAATCAGTTGCCACTGGGTAACTTACTTAACTTCACTTGTGCACTTTATGTACTTCCGCCACACACGCACGCACGCACGGGGAAGGCTTATCTTCAACAGTGTACGTTCAATGGCTGACGATTGCGGTGATCATGATGATAACATAAATTGGTCCTTCATCAGATTGGACGGCATGACGAAGGCGGAGGACCGCGGCGAGCTGCTGAAGAAGTTCAACGACGCGAACTCGGAATACTTCATCTTCCTGCTGTCGACGCGCGCCGGCGGCCTCGGCCTCAACCTGCAGAGCGCCGACACCGTCATCATATTCGACTCCGACTGGAACCCACATCAGGTGCCCTGCGACTATTCCACCCCTTACCACCAAAACCCCTAGGAACTTTAACGAACATTAAAAGAAATTACGTTGTTTCAGATTTGCTTCAAGTACTCTTTATATCGTCCTTAAATGTGTCATCATTGTTGTAAGCTGCTTCCATTTGCTTCAACATAAGTTTAACTAACCCTCTCTTTCTTCAATAAAACATGCACAGCTTTCTATAACAACCTCTTTAAAGTCACATTTTTCTACACAAGGGTAAGCTACATCGATATTTGTATTTGGTTATTTGCAACACTTTAGACAACGGATGAAGACCAAGAGCTCCAACTAAAATAAGTGAGAACAGCTCAGCTAATATTTCTCTTAAATATTACAATTATTATTTTTTGAGATATGTGTAGGCTGAGAAGAGCCAATAGTCAGGTCAGGAGGGGAAGGTTAAGGGTACAGATCGTGAAACATGCACAACATGGTCGTGGGTTAGAATCCCGCCATTCCACTATTGTCGTGAACCATGGCCAACCAAATTTTTGAACTTGATTGGACATGGTTTCAATCAATATTAGTTAATTATTTCGATAATCTACTAATATTTCATATATATGCCCGTCATCAGGCAGGCGGCCGGCCGTAAAAAAAAAACTATAGCCAAAATGTTACAGTATGGACGACGGTCGTACTGTGCCGACCCCACATAAAGTGGGAAAAGGGCAGAAAGAAAGAAAAAATGTATAAGCTGATTTATAGTAAAAACACTAATTTTAATATTTGTTGCAGGATCTCCAAGCGCAAGATCGTGCCCATCGTATCGGCCAACGCAACGAGGTGCGCGTCCTGCGTCTGATGATCGTCAACTCCGTTGAAGAGAGGATCCTCGCGGCAGCTAGGTACGTTGTGCTTACAATAGGATAGCGCAGAGTTTAGCAACCTTTTCAAGCAAAGGGCCAAAAAAATAATAATTTTATCGACGGGCCAATATCACATTTTTATATATGCTTCAAAATAGATATATGGTAAATAGATATATGGACAAATAGGTGTCGATTAAATATGGGATTGAGTATAACGAAATTTATAAATTGCAGTACTAAGACATTGAAATCGAATAATTAAGATAATGTAGTAGACAAATGTAGATAAACTTTAACCTGGATACGGTATGTTTCAATTATCGCTCGTATACTAGGTATGTTTTGTAAAACATAATATATAAATTTTATTGCTAAAAATCCCTGTCGTAAAACCCTCCGCGGGACGCACAAAATATGTATTTGGGCCGCATGCGGCCCGTGGGCCGCGTGTTTCTCACCCCTGATCTACTTGATTGATAAAAAAAACCTAGGGTCAATCGGATAGCGCAACGTAATATTATGAGCAACATATGCATTGATTGAGCTGATGATCATTATGAAAAGATATAAATAAAGTAACTCACCAGCTAGTAAGAATACTTTCTTGCCATAGTCTTTTTCCAGGTGCAAAAAATATGTGGGATATAATCCGCGGTCCATACCCTTGCGATCCCGCGCTATCCTGCACTTGTAAAGTGTACCATGCTTTGCAGGTGTGACTACAAAGGTTTCTACTGAGCCTTCCACTGATCCCTCTATTTCTGCATTCTAAGGATTAAAAACACGAGCAATTCAATTCATCATTCAAAATGGGCAATTCAAATTGTGTTTCTTTGACATACATTTTAAAGAAAAACACATAATCTGAAAATAATTGCTACAAGCAACCTATCTTCTGATTCTTTTAACACAATAGTGTCGCAATGGTTTAGCAACTTCTTCTTCGACGACGACGACTTGCAACGACTTCAAATTTTTCTAACCAAAAGTGTCTTATAGATTTGACTAGTGCGTCGTCATTACAAAACCGTTACGAGAGCATTCAAATAGCAGAATCCAGGCCCTGGTAATCGAACCCACTACCATATTATTAAAAGCCAGTCTCTTGAGTGACTCTTTTCTGGCAATAGGATCTCATTCTATCACATTTGAAACATTTACGTTCATTGTGAAAAGTAAGTATCAATTAATAAATCTGGCTATTTTAATCAAATTTTATTTCCCAGCAGATGAATAATATACAAGGTCCAGTCCTTAAACAGTTTAAATGGATTTTAAAATAGAGACGGAAATTGTTTTATAACCAAGTAAAAAAATGTAGATTGTGAGTAT
>DWTW01001925.1:0-11787 GCA_018246275.1 Papilio slateri
GTCGTGGTATTTCACCGGTCGAGCCGGCCCATTCGTGCAACAGATGTTGTTGTTGCGGGCTCTACCACTGTCAAACTGTTTAACTATTTGTTACGGTGGACTCGATAGTTTAGAACTATGGTTACAAATAAAACTATCATATATGTTAAACAATACCATATATTGAAATAAAAATATAAGTAACAAAGGCAATTTATCACATTTGTGATTTATTGATTAGCTGTGATATGCTGTTGAATTAGCACTTGTAACTCTTTCTGTGATGAAATATGCAATAAAATGTAGTCATTAATAGTCATATAATGAAAATAACCTAAATTAGTTGTTTATGTGCTTATATAATATTTTATTTGTTATGGTTGGAAATAAACTATTCAGATACTTTATACTCTTTTTGTGATGAATTTTAGTGATACAATACAAACGTGTTAGTTTAAATGAAAAACAAAACTATCCTTAATTAACATTTCAAATGTATTAATGTAAATTTTTTGTTGTGAAAGTACAAATTGCTCCAACTCAACCCAAGGGAAGATTGATGAAAAAAAAAATTCCACATTCAATAGAAATCTGCAATATTGTAATCCTGACGCAGCCTCAATATTAAAATATAACTTGATAATACATACCTACCCTCTAATAGGAGTGGTATATGAACAATGGAAAAGAATAAAATAAAAATAGCCTTAAAATGTTATGATAGACTCAAATTAGTTTGTTATAATATTAAATTAAACTTAGTTAATTTGATTGTTAGTAATGTGATAATCAAATATCGACTGGCAGTGGTGAGTTCACGCCATGTTTTTGTATTTAGTGAATAGATTGTACAGAACTCGCAGAGTTGACTTCAGGTCGAGATTCACGATATCTGGAATGATAAAGTTTTCATTGATGTGAGAGAGATACACTCATTGACATTTTTTTTTACCGATATTAGGTGTTTCCTAGTATGAGGGAAACGAGTAAGATGATGTGTTATCTGACTTGCTACCCATCAAAATCTGTAATATCCATATGATGCGTTCCCAGTCCTGTTGTAGGGAAGATCCCCTATCTTATAGTGGATAAATGAAAGGAGAAAAGTATGTGGCTAAAAGCATCTCACTCATACAAACATAGGAACATCTATTTAACCCTCCTACGTCCCCCACATACCATGTGGTAGAGACATACAATGGTTAAGTAATAACTTCCGCACTCAAGTTGGCCCACTCATGCTACAAATGCTGCTTGTTCTACCACTTTTAGTTGCAGTTTTAAGATGGCCTTTAGCCCACACGCCATACTCAGGTACACCAAAGACTTTTATATTATATTGCATTAATATAATAATGGTTTTTAATATGTGCAATTCAATTGGATGTCTCATAGTCAATTAAAAATTACATTGAAATATTCTAGTACATGGATAGATATATATGTTTAAGGGCGAAGCTAATGAAATGATGTTAAAATTATCCGAAAATATGGATCAAGAGCCACAGTTTAGGTGTTCGGATAACAGAGTATAGTAAAGTTTAGACATAAAAAATAACGTATTTTTTTAAATGAACAGAAAATAATTTTACCTTCGGGCCTGGCTTTCGGCTTAGCGAGGCCTACATCCTGCATCAGTTCAAATGCAAAGGAAACGTTGTGCACTTTCTGATCGAAGTCCTGCGGAGTCAAGTGGAAGTCGTACAGTGGCACAAAGAAACCCTCGAGTAAGCCCATTAGCAGACACAAGAATACGCCGTCATGGAACTGAGTGTCCAAGTCGACCACTTCGAGGTTGACCTTGCTCAGATGTTTGTTAACAAAAGTAATCAGCGACTGAAAAGAGTTATTGTTAGTGAAGAGTAGACACCGAAATATAATTGGACAAAAATCGACAATTCAAAGACGCACTCGGTACAACTTGCATATGTGCAGCACAAATGTGCCTCATTCTTGCGTCATGAGAGAAAGAATATATAATGTAGGTCTAGGAAAAGAGAGTGATGTAAATAATCTATAAATTGATAGAATAACATAGTGTCATTGCAGATGTACACGTTACACGCATTGTATGAACATTACCTGCCATTGACAGTATAAATACTAAATAAACAATGTATTGAATGAATTTTTTGTATTGCTGTATTTCTTCTGATACTCCCCACTCTCTCTCTCTCTCTCTTACTAAATCTTTCCTATACTTTATTCTTTATGAATCTTAGTTTCTATGTAAGTTGTATTGTAGTGATACGGGCACAATTTTCCATGAACATATACCAAACCATAGAAGCCACAGGTGCAATTCCTTTTCCTGACGGACCCTAAGTCAAATAGAATAAAAATAGTTTATTTGTTTCCATGAATATACATATAAATAATTACATCAGATGCTGGGACATCCTTTTAAGTATATGCCCCATTCTTCCATAGCATACATTTCTCAAACAAATAATTGTGTACCTTACAAATAATAAAAGTTAGAAAATAATAAATGCATTGATATTAGTGAAGAGTGCACGCGCCCTGTGAGTCATCGTGCGCCAGAGTATATTTTGAAATTATAAGACCTTATTCACACTTTACCTACTACACCTAAGTTGTATGATAGGTTTAAAAATACCGCTAAGAGTTAAAAGATTACAAAAGGTGACTGTGTGAGACAGAAACTAGCCTCAAACCATACCTGTTGATCTCTTTTATAAAGAATAAACTAGCAGTTGACCACAATCCCAACCAATATTAAGTGGCAAGATAATCGAAAGATGTCATGCAGTGGTGATACTAGCATATACACTCTGAAGGTCGCCTGACGCTGGCAACTTATTCCAAGGATTGGACTGGCTGTATGCACAATACAAAAAAGCTTACCTTCTTAACAACTTGCAATTTATCTGGCGCATGATCGAACAGTGCGTCGAAAGCATCTCGCTCACATTTCATACCCAAATCATCGTATGTTGTCGTTAAATCTTCTATATATGTCCTGAAAAACAATTACAATAAATAATTATAACAATATACTTATAGATATGGGGCATGTAGCGACAAAACCAGAAACTTCAATTTTTTTTTCAAACCGATGTTTTGAAAACACACTTGAAATATTATTTTAAACATATTTCCGACAAAATACTTGTTTGATAGAAAAATGTTTGTGATTTTCCTTGCTAAAATTTGACATGATTCACATGTCAATTGCAGATGGACCCTATTCTCTATCACTGTCCATCACTTACTTTCTGTTTTCTTATCTGTTCAATACAGGCGGGGAAAACATCTGTGAATCTTCTGTGAGAAGCGGTGGTAACTAACATCAAATGAACTGATTGCTTGTTTGCTTTCTATAAAAAAAAGCCTAGAGTTTCTAACAGTATGAATTCTAGTGGTCTTTAAGTCGTTTATTTACATTGCCATGTTAACAATTGGTTACCTTAATTTATGTTACTTAGGTGAGCCTCGCTTGTTTGCCACTTCTAACATAAAAAAACCTCTGTATGGACAAAACTATTTCCAGTATTTTAAAGCCCAGAGGTTGTAATATTGAGCTGAAAATGCAGCAAGTATATTCTAGAACATTGACAGAGACAGACATTCTGTCTTCATAATCATGATACTCTACCTATGTGATAGTTGGTTAGGTGCATCTTTCTTCACGACAACTACGTTGACACTAACATTCTCTGGGAGGCGTACGGGTGCGCGGAAGTGACGCGCCAGAGCGACCAACAGATGAAGGATTGACACCACATTCTTCGAGTGCACAGAATCAACACTCCACTTCTGCACAGGTTTTGATGTTCCAAAGAGCACCTAAAGCATTAGTCATTTTTAAATTTTAAATAAAAATTAATAAACTAAGACTATGATATTTACTATAATATTTAGTTGTTCAAAATAGGGACATAATGTTACAGTCTGAAATGACACAATCAAAACATTCATGCAGTAACCAATAAAGACACAAACATTACCCTATTTACAGCTCTCAAAACAATTCCCAACTTCTGGCGTTGACCCTCTTCCGATTGTGTCACCTCTGGCACATCCAGCTTTGTTTCCGTCAACTTTTCAAGTAACTTTTGTAAAACTTGCCCATCATAAAGGTCCTCGCTTATATCTTTGACAATTATTCTTTGCATAGCAAGCTCGTCATTGATCCAATCTATCAGCACTTGTATCAGCTCTTTAACCCTAGGATCTTCCAATGACCTAGGTTCAATGATGGCTCTCTCCTCGTTATCATCTGCAATATAACTTACATTACTCAATATACTTGTAGCCATTTCTATTGTAATATTAAAATTCTCTTGATTAGTTATACATTTGTTAACTGGTGTAACACTTTACAAAATGAACTCTTATCATACCACAAAGTATGACACAAGGATAAAATGAACAGCGAGTTAAAAATAGATTATCAATCATAACAGCTATCCTGTTTCATTTTCCAGTCACTTGCTTTACATTAAACAATCATTCAATATAATTCTTCGTAGCTAAATTAGTTATGTTGATATTTTTATCATAGTTAAAAAAAATTAACAACTTCATTTAGTGTATAAATGAAGTTGTTAATTTTTTTTATGTGCATGTGGTGCAAAGAACTGGTTGTGAATTTTTTTTTATTCCCTAAGAATTAAAATAAAAGGTGATATATAGAATGTCCTTAGTTGATATATAATAGTGTTAAGCTTGTGCACAATGGAAATCAACACTATCTGCCCAACTCATCTTGTCATGGAAGTAAGTGATTTCATTTTACTTTTTATCTAAGTCATTTCAAAAATAATATTATTTAATTAAAAATAAAAAGTGATTATTACCAACACGTCCATTGTTCAGCTCGTAATTAAAGTAATGACAAATACTGGGACAGTAGTAGCAGTATTATTTAAAAAAAATCAAAATCAAGTAAAATTCAGATTTAAAAAGACCTAGGAAGTACAATGACCTCAGAAAATAGCAGAAAGGTTTTTTTGGCAGAAGGTCCCAATTGAGCTAGTAGTTCACCTGATGTTAATTGTTAAGTGACAATCTACCATCCATAGGCATCCGCAACAAGCTAATCATTTTCCCTTTCCCATTTTTTTTAAAAAGGTTCAACATGCATGCATACATTTCCATTTTAGAATAAAAAAATTCTATTGTTTAAAAATTTATTTTAGGTTAATCATTCACATTCATAATATAAGTCACAAAAATTAACCTTACCATGATAAGACTTAAAATTAAAAATGGAGACACATTTTAAATGTTTTGTAAAACAATAAGGCAATGCTTGATTTGTTATGGGCAATATCCCCTATTTGAAAAGTTTTTACTGTTGGAATGGTATGTTATTGCAGAGATACTTAGGCTGTAAATTATGTATACAAATTAACTACAGTTATTATAATATTCTTATTAAAAGCTATCGAGATGTGCACAGCATAATATAAGTCTTATTGATATGACAATAAATGATGTTAGTAATTTTGATTATTAACTTCAAAGTAAAGTTGCCTTTTTAACAATTTAATTAAGAAGATATAAATGTATTACAGCAAGGTCAACTGTAGGTGTATAAAGTAAGTTACTTGTAGACAATGATATGCTAATTAAGTGCACAAAATATATACTTACGGAGGCTATATTCTTCAGGGGGTATTTCTGGAGCGGTGGGGCTTCCTGGTGAATCAATTGCATACTTTCCTTCTGCTTGAACGTCTTGTACTGTGCACAAATTACTTCCATCAAATATCTTCACAATTACTGTATTTCACTGTTTTTTTTTGCCCAAATGACTGGAGGGTAATGTTTTTGCAGATATGTATGTATGTATGTCCGTTTCATTGTGACCAGTAGCCTAAACAGCTTGACCGATTTTAAAGAGTGAGGTGTCATTAGATTCATATACTTCCCCAGTGTCATGTATACAGTCAGTTGGACTTATTGATTTTTTAAATTAACTATTTATTGTTTTGCGATTGCTTAATTTTATATGATGATGTCATTTAGTGTAACATTAGTTTAAAGTTTTACTTGTACTTATTAGGTTTCTTAATTTAAAAATGGTAAATGTGATAATCAAAAGAAACAGTAAAGATACTGCTCGTTACTCGTTAAAAAGTTAGACTAGTACAGAGTGGAATGAGGTAATCTATAATTACACACTCCACACATGTTTTGTAAACTTTAAAATTAGAACAACTCACCTTCCTTTATACGTTTTTTTCGGCCAATGGTACCAATTTTATCCCAAAAAGATTCTTCTTTATCCTCTTTCTTTGGCAAAACTGGAGTTCGAGGAGATTTTGGGCGTGGTGAAGACATTCTGCGGGGAAACTTGAAACAACATCAAAATGAGTCACCATCTTATGATATTCAGGAGGTTTCTCCAATTAGAAAAGAACTATACTTCTTTTTAACTGTATAGAAACGATGATTTAAGCATTTCTAATAAATAAAATACAATATTTACCTTTAATTTGGGAAAAGTTCACTTCAGTCTAAATTTATGTCAGGAATGACATTTGTTTCCTGTGGTAAATCTATACATATAAATATATGAACGTCAAACCATAAGGTTGCTATGACCATACATACTAACTTACAGATTACTTAATACTGTACTCACATACATTTTAATAAACACGTTGTTTAAACATTAGAATTGGTGTCTCCGTTTATCGCGATTGGCTTAAAGATGCAATTGTTTATCTTAACATAAAAAAATTACATAGACATATTTTATCATACGGGTATTACTAATTACTATTTGTACGACTGCTACAAAGTGTCTTAATTACCGAGGTAGATACAAGATAAGTAATAATGGCTACTCGCTTCCCCTACGATTATAAGTTTTAAAATAAGGCTTAAAATCAGAATTTCATACCTATAAAATAAATATTAATCGTGCAATGAGATATTAAACCGATATTATTTTAAATAACTATGTGCTTCACTAATTACATGTTACTCGTTTATGTGATGTTTAGTTTAAGATACATATATGTATATATATATATATATTTTTTGCCTGTACCAAGTACCCAGCGTCAGTCTGCGCTGCGCGTCTGCGTTCTGCAGGTTTTGGCTTTGTGGTGGAACCGTAACTGTCAACTTCAAGCAGTATCATTTGAGATTTGAGCTTGTTGTGTAGTAGTGGTAATAAAAAATAAATACGGGAATTTATAACAAAACATTGAGGGGGCGTGACTTAAAGTAGCAAATCTGCGTTATTGAATTTCGAGTAAATATCGAGGGTACGACTTGTTACATTTTATTAATCCATTTTTCGTGCAAAATTTTGAGAATTATAGTAGAGCATAATAATGGAATCATATCTAAAAATAGCTTCAAGATTTTATTGCATCATATGTTAGGTTCGCTTTAGTGTAATAGTGATTGCGGGAGGTTTGGTTTTGTACGTGGGCACTCGTATTGCAGGGCTCGAAATGGAGAAGAGTGGTAATCCGCCGCCATATGGATGGGGAAATGGACCAAGGATGCAGCCTCCACCTGCAGCACCGCCCGCAGCACCGCCCAGTTATTCGCAAGCAGTGGGAGGTGTGGGACCGTCAAGTCCTTACACTCCTCAGTATCCTCCAAGTAAGTACTAAATTTATCATGTTATTATTAAGATGCCCTTCTAAATAGGTTAGCGTATATATTGACTAATATGTTGGTTTGGCCTTGTAACAGTTTCGATTTTTACTGGCTGGCACTGACCAGTTTACTGAAACCCGCCATAAAATTAACTGTACGAATTTTTTGTCACAAAAAGTATTCTATATGCCAGCCAAATATAATGCATCCATATGTAACAAAATTGATCCATATGGCACCTAAATATTGCATCCATATGTAGTAAAATGGTTCCATATGGCAATATACCAAATGAAATTGGTATTTGATAATGTAAATATAACCATAATAACAATAGGATTATATATTTGATATTGATTAATACGGCTCACCAATAATATATAATTGTTACTTTGGGTGTGACCAGCACCCAAATGTAAGGTGGTGCCCTTTGATGCTGTGAAAATGATTAACTTGTTTCTTACCCGTACCGTTTATCTTAATCCTTGTCAAGAGAATTATGCCTGGATATTTGTTAATGGATTGTATTGTCAATAGCTAATGTAGTTTATTGTTAATGGCTATTCTTTTAATTCCCCTTCTCATCCATTCCTAATAAGGAAATGATGGAAAGGAAGAGGATTGGACGGGGAGGCGATGGATGTTAGAGGGAAATATTCTTTTTCTCTGTTTATCCCTTCCTCTATCCATTCCATCCATTAAGGGTAGGCAATGCATCTGCAACTCATTTGCTTGCTGCGGATGCATATGAGTGGCAATGGCTTGATTTTGCATGAAGTGCTTTCTCATTTACCACCTTCTTTCATAAAAAAAATATATGAATCATTATATCTCGATCCTAAAATATATGATGTTACACAATAATAAGGTATGATTGTATTTTGAGGCATCATAGTGAAATTATTGATAATTTAATTTTGTCTTATTCACAATACCCAATATTTTTATTAACATTGATATATAATCCTTATACCAAGGACAAATTTGGCAGCATTTAAATTATAATGGTGGATTTAAAAGATATTAACAAAGTGACTGCTTTGTATCAATCATATATTGAGAAGCTAGATCTAGTTACTCAGGCAGTAGTGCCTGCATTACAATTAAATTTATATCATTGAATCTTGTTTGATTTCACTTCAAAAATATTGAACCACTGTTGAAATGTGTGCACTTGTTGATTAATATTCACACAGATTTAATATTGGCCAAAATGATTAGGTTCGGTGATTACAATTTTGCTAAAGCCCACATTTTAGTTTATGCGAAATAAAAAATTTATGCCACAAAACTCAATATAAATATTACAGATGGAGTTCATGACTGCTTCATGTCAAAGTGATAGCAAATGCAAAATTTTATGATTGTTGGTGATTAAGAAGTTGAGTTTTAATGTTTAATTGCCTATATGTGCCTTGCTATATTTGTCATTAGACCAGAATAAGGATGAGATGACCTAGGAAATACCCATTTGAAAGTCAACCTTTGAATAATTCATATTATTTAGTACTTAGATGAAGGGATGGTTGGGCAACTGCTTGCTTGTTTACCTTGTCACTTATTTAAGTATAATCTAGAGTTACATCTGTATTTTGTTTAGCTGCTGGTCCTCCAATCGTGACAACAGTAGTGCCAGTGGGGTCCCAGCCGACCCACATGATATGCCCGAGTTGTCAGGGTGAGATCGACACAGAAACCCAGACAAAGCCGGGCATCATTGCTTACATCTCCGGGACTATCATAGCTCTTGGCGGGTAAGAATCTTCATATATACGATTTGATATTATGTACTTTACTTTTTATTATGATATCAAATTTTGGTAATAATTACGTAAAATGAATATGATTAACTTAATAGGATCGGTAGCTCTGTTCGTTTTTAAATCAGTGGTGTGTTGATAAAAATTACGTAATTCTAATCCTATTAATCAACATTATTAACTAAAAACTATCAGTCAATCTATGAATGTTGATTGATAGTTTTTAATTTTTCTAACAGTGGGTCCTGAACTTTCGTCGATAATTTTTCGTTTTTCTATCAGTGGTTCCCAAATAGTGTTCGAGGTCAACAGTTTGGGGACCGCTGGCCAGTGCATCGTCGCGCGCATCTCAAACACGGAGAATTTGCAATCGATTGGATGCGAGTATTGATTTGTGCGTAGCGCGGCGCAATGAGATTAATTTTTCTCTTTACCGTGCGAAACATGCAAATTCTCGATGTTTCTAGGTGATTCGATTACGCGGGATATATTGGAAGTACGGGAAGTAGTGTTATTGCTTGGGACTGATTGAATTATGAATAAACCTTGTTTTGTTTACGCTCCCCTTTCGCAAAGTGTGCGCAAGATGTGAGCGCCAGGTAGATACAAATTTTTGAGAATTTGAAATTAAAACAAAATTCAAATTCTAATTGTACCATATGGTAATTTATTACCACATGCCCGCAAGGTATTTTTTAAGTTCTGATGTAAATGTTGTAGGATACGTTTATGAAAAGTTTTAATAGTTGGTACTCGTATTTTAGTAATAAAATAAGACATCGACAATGAGCAGGGCTACATTACAATGTGTAGGAGAAAGTTTGCATAATGATAAATTTGGAAAGTCGCGAATTGCGACATGAATACATATAGTTTCTCTAGTTTTCGACATGATCTTCCAAAATCCAGCGTTCAGACGTTTCATACAAAGTCAAATTGTTAGAATTATATCGACCTCGGCACAATGGTTTGCTTTCTATTAGCGGATTCGGAAAACGTTTTTTCGATATTCGAATATTTAGTAAAATTTTGTGGTTGCATTAACCACTTAGGAGGGGTTTAGAGATATGCACATGTACAGAAGAATATAATGTCACGTATATATTGTATAATGTCACACTTCTTACACCTGTAAGAAGTGTGAATTGTGTAAGAAGATTCCCTGTCCGACCGGATAGAACCTTGGTCGTTTGTCTGGTCTGGCCCTCGAATCCCCCGCTCACTTCTACCGCAATTAGGATTTCACGTAGTCTCAAAGTCGCCAAGAAATAAAAAATACAACATAATACTTAAATTTGTACCATAAAATTGCATCAATAATATACAGCTAAACTGTGTATGTTTCATTCAGTATATTTAGTTAGTAATTTTTAGATGTAATTTCGCAGACACGAGCCTAAATATCACCACGGATAATGTATTCAAATATGTAACTATTATGGTCCATGATACGATGTCTGGTCTTTTGTATATTCAATTCGCAAGTAGTAAGGCCCGCATTCATTCTTAACTAACTAAGTGGCCTTTGACAAGTAAACTGTGACGACTTCTAGAGTAACTAAGGACGGATTAAGTGGTACTGGGTTCGTGTGCCAAATGAGATAAAATTTGTCTGTTTTTGAAGTTTTTTTTTGTAAGCAAGTTTCATTTATAAATGAAACTTGCTTGCAATGATTCATCCTTGTCATATTTGGGACTTAATAACCGCGGCGAATAACGAAACGTGATCACACTAGCTCTGTATTTTCATGGGTTTTAAAGACGAGACGGTTTTAACTGTATGCTCGTTTGTTCTTCTGAATTATCATAATTTTTATATTGTTCATTAAACATGAACTAATTTATTAACTACAAAATATTTATTTGTAGTAAAACTGTAACCTTAAAATATAGAATAAAAAGTTAAGTTAAATAATCATTATTTGATAATATTTAAATTTAGAAAATGTTTTTGTGGCAAAATCGTTTGAATTTTTTACATTCAAAATTTTACAACAGAGCAAAAATCTGGTAAATGTATGTTGGTACCCACGAAACAAAAATTGGCAGTGATTGTACAGATGGTTAGAAAAATATGAGTGGATAAAAACTTATGAACGTGAAAAAAATCCTAGTTTAGAAATGAATGGGGTTCTTTTCATTCATTTCTAAACTAGGGTTTTTCCCCCACATAAATATGTAGTTTACTGGTAGAAAATCGTGATTAAAAATAATAAAATCAATTGAAGACTTGTCGAGGTATTTAAAAAAAATTTAGCGCCCAAACTAAGCAACTTTGGATATAGGTAAGTTGGGTTCAATCGTCATATTTTCTGTCAAGAAATCTGCTTTTGACAGGAAAGTAGATTTATTTTGATATATCAAAAGATAGTTAGTTTCGCTTTAATTTGCCTTTCGGTCGGTCCTTTGAGCATCGTGATTTGTATGCGTTGTTTTTATCAAAGCGCACGTTTCTATT
>DWTW01001926.1:0-11787 GCA_018246275.1 Papilio slateri
CATTTGCGCTTTTACCTTATAGGAAAGAAAAACATTAAATTCGTAATAGTTTTCTATTAGGACGAAAACATAAGGAAACTTTCACATTAAACATTACTTCAAATCTTAATTTATTTATAACAATAAAATTATTACAAAATGGTACTAGATCTGTTGTTCGACAAGCCTCTACTTTTGTTGACTTTGTAGAGTGACTTTGTAACAGATAGTGCGTACCACAGGCTTTTTCTAAACTACCATTTATTCATTAATAAGCCTTAAAATGTCTACTGCAGGACTTGGACTCCCCTAATTATCGTTACTTGGATCTGCGCAGAAATCTCTGAGTCCAACCATTTTCTGTCCTTTACGAGACTTTTTTTCAAATATAGTTTTGACCTCCGATAACCCCATTTTGCGATAAAATATATCTCCACTAACCAAAGAACGTTCCACACTGGGTGTTCCCGGTATCTATGGGTATGTACAGAACAGTTGTAGAGAGATATCTACCGAATGGTCGAACCAGTCGGGATCAAGTGCAATCTGAACTAGAGGCCATGGTAGAGCGTCTTAATCACATACTCGAGCCAGTCTCCTGTTGGGGCAAACCCAATTTTGTGAGATGCAACGCCACCAAAAAGCGTGTTTTTATTGACCGCTAAAAAGAATCAGTTTACCTTAACTCCAACTTCAGAATGTACCTATCCCTGGAATTCAGACGCTGTTTCTGAGGATCGCAATCTCGGCGAATCTTAACTTCGGACGGTTCATCGAATCTAAGGGAAAGGTAGCTGCTCGAAAGCTTCCAAAGGTACTGCGATACTTCACACCGGGACAGCTTTTGACTCTATATAAAACACAGACCCGACCGTGTATAGAGTACTGCTGTCATATCTGGGCAGGCTCAGCCAATTACTAACTACCGACATTAGATTCGCATTTCGGTCGATAGACCAAGACCTTAATTTGGTCAGTCTTAACCACAAACGCAAAGTGGTAGCCACTTTGCGTTTGTGGTCAAGTTTTAAAGATCTCTCTCGGTGTTTTAAAGATTGCGTTTTGGGTAGTGTGCGCAGGCATTACACGAATTAATTCCGCTATCTCCATTGTACCATCGGACGTTTAAACATACGGCTGATCTCCATCATTTCATAGTAGATATACCGCGCGATCGAACGAAGCGATTCGAATCTTCGTTCATCGTGTATTCGGTAAAGGACGGATTGAAATAAGTTGCCAGCGTCAGTGTGTCCTATAATGACGTTGGTACATTCAAGACAAAAGTGAATAGGTTGTTGCTTAACTAATGCATATACCATCTTTCGACCACATCACTACTTAATGGTATTGTGGCCAAGCGCTCTCCCCCAAAAAGTGTGTCGACCTCAATCAGTGGACTCCCATAAATTTGAGACCAGACTAGACCGTTGGCCTATCTTGTGAGAGGAGGCATCTACTTACACTGCATCGTCCTGTTCTTTGTCATTAAAGTATGGTTTGTCACCAACGGTGGCTCATTCTCATTCAAAATTCCTTTTGAGGTAAAGTAAACATTCATTAGATTCAATCCACTTTTGTAAGAGAGAAAGATTATTATCCTTAAAATAGAACATTTTACGCATAAATCGTAGATAGCAGATAATACATTTGTTTTTTTTTCATCACTAGAAAATAAAAAAATATGTCAATTAACACTAGTCATTTTTTTATTTATTCAATATAATTTAAGCAATGATGTGTATTTAAGCTAAATTAATATATAAGTTATACCAAAACGAGTACAGTAGGTAATTTTCTGTGAACGATAAAGAAACATACATTCATCCTCACAAACTTTCGCGGTTATAATAGTTATACTTAGAATATAACATGTTTGTATTGTATAAATAATAATTAACATGTTTGTTCTATGTGATTATTGGTTTCCAATGATTAGCCGGCTGGTTATCATTAGGTGCGTCTAACTCAGTCTTTATTAGAAAAATCAACGTGACACTAACACTTTTACAATTGTAAAGGCTTATTCACACGTAACGTTACGTTTGTAAGGTCTTTAACATGCATCTCTCACTAAAGTTCTGGTAGAGTTTAGTAGAGTGTGCTAAATACACAATTTTATCAAGTATAAGAACGTCAACAGCGGTTTCATTGGTCAAATTGATAAACCTTAGACATATTAAACAAGAATAATATGAAGTCTTCTTAATGATACTGCTGATAAAGTATATACTGAAGTCAAAAATAACTTAATTAAAATTAAATATAATATTTAAATCAAGAAACTAAGAAAATATTTTCATAAGATAAAAGCGTCAATTTATAACTTTAGCTGAGATTAGTAACGGTAGGTAGTACTACCACTAGAAAGTAAACAGTTTCTAAGAACAACATCCGAAGTTACGAATCTAGCTTTCCAATTGCAATTTGCATGTTTTTAGGATCTAAGCTGTCAGGTCATTACTGAAAACTATCCCAAACAAAATCGGTACAATCAACCAAATACAAAAATCTAATCATAATTTAAAATCATTAAAAAAATTTAATACTAAGATTTTTTTAAACCATGCTATAAATGATAACCATGTTATGAATAATATGATTTGCTAAGTCTTGTAGAAAAATCTAAAAGTATCACAGTGGTCGAGTAGAGAATTTCAAAAGGGGTCTCGAAAGTACTAGGTTTTTAGACATACGAATAATGTGTTAGGGATGTTCGCAAGACGTAACATTCTCCATAAGTAAAATCGAAAAGAAGGTAGACAGCTATTATGTTTAGATTATAGTTGTAGTTTCAGCCGAAAGTCGTCTCCCACAGAAGATAGGCCTCCTCCATTGGTCGCCACAAAGATCGGTTCCCTGCCGCCCTCATCCGCTGGATAAATTAAAAGTACAACTTTATCAATACATTGACAGGTATTATTAGTGAAATGGATATTCGAGAACCAGCACAAGCTGCAAACAGTACGATGGTGCAGCTCGTCGCTCCGGTACAAGGAATTGGAAGAGATGAGTGCGCAGGCGCTCGAGCACGTGGCGCCCCCCGTGGCCGCGACGTCGCCCGACCTCAAGCCACGCCCATATAGGACGCCAGAAACTTCTTTCAAGGTAATCGAGATAAGTTTCGCGTGTGAATTTTACACATTCCTATGTTAACTCGTTCTGCGCGTCACTTCAGACGTTGCTAATTCAAATTTACAATCATCCTTCACAACTTGAAGCGTTAATCTTGTTTTAATTGACAAAATAGATTAATTCTATAAAAATTAAGGTATGTAATGTATAAAATTTGGATTACAGCGTTACAGTTTTAAGTAATTAAACTATTTGATATAGCTCACTATGATGAACTATTTAAAATGTAAATAATGACATTAGCTGAAGATAAACATTTTTTTTCCTTTAATCTTTTATACATTTTTTTCTCACGTGTGCTACTAAATATGCAAACTAGTTTTTTCAATTATTCTGTTTCTATCTACTCTAAGGTATGGTGACATACATTTTTCTACATAGAATTACCCACTGCTGGAAACATAATTGATAGTATAATAGAATAACTTCAGACATAAAAAAAATCATATAATTACTTGCAACATGTACAACGAATAAAAGTTTAGCTTAACGCAGGTAAAGTCTTAGGGCTGATTTTTAGATAGTGCCAGTCTTTGACAATTTACGAATTAGACTTCTTGCTGAACAAAAAATGATAATGATTTCATATAGTAATTAAATTTCTTCTATAGTTTTTCAAAAGTGTTTTCAATTAAAAGGTAGAAAGATTGAATATAGTTATTAGTATACAAATCAAAAGATACATAGACTCTATTTTTACAGCACGATGACTTGCAAGTGGCTCTCGCGGCTCCATACCAGCTGCAACGGAAGCCGGACGCGCCCGATTTGGGCTTTGGCAAATATTTTACAGATCACATGCTAAAAATACAATACCAGAAGCAATTAGGCGGATGGCAAAAACCAGAAATTACGCGTTTCGAGCCGCTGAGCATCCACCCAGCCGCGAAAGCTTTGCACTACGCCATTCAGGTATTGTAGTCCTCCAATTTTAACGAAAACTTGTTTTTACGAAACCTACAGGAAGCCGGATCGCTGATGTATTAATGACCTATGCATAATGTATTAATGACCTATGCATAATGCATTTTGATATCTTGTTCCCTTCTTTTAAGGCTCGATTGCCATCCGCATCAAGTCGATAATTTTTGGATACATTTCCAGCCTTTTTGCGTAAACGAGAGGAGTATATAAGAAAAAAATAGAAAACAACAACACACTTTTAATTTTTAAATTATATGGTATTCAATTTATACTTATTTTCAGCTATTCGAAGGCTTGAAAGCGTATAGAGGGGTCGATGACAAAATACGACTGTTCAGACCAGATTTAAATATGCTGAGAATGAACCTAGCGGCGCAGAGGTCTGGCCTGCCCATGTTCGATGGAGACGAATTAGTAAAATGTATTAAACGGTTAATTCAAATCGACCAAGAATGGGTTCCCCATTCTGAAACTTCTACTTTGTATATAAGGCCAACATTAATAGGCACTGAGGTGAGTGTTCATCTATCATGCTCACCTACTTTTGAACTTAATGATAAGAAATAAGATTTACATGATAACTATATAAAATTGAAAAAGCAAATTGAGAATGTACCAATGAACGAATAAAGGAAGAATAAAGTAAAAATATCAATGCAAAAAAAAAAACTAATTCTATTTACATGATGCATACATTTATTGTAATATCGAGATTGTTGATCAGTAATTAAATGGTGACGTAAAAACAAAAACTTCTTATCAAAAAAGATAATACAATAATTTTCGGGTACATTCAATGATATCAGTATGCGCTAAAAGAACACTTTATAATATAGGGTAAATATACTTATCATACATTTTGTTTTAAGATTCCTAACTGCGAGATTAGCGTTTTATCATTTTGACAACATACGCAGCTACAGTACTAAGTAAACTTAGTTAACGACACTTTCACGTTATCACAGCGGCACGTGGATTGAAAGTCAATAAGTACATCGAATTATTTAGTACATAATTGTTGGATATATAAATCAATATTGTTTATACAAAGCCGTAAGAGCTGGCACTGACAAAACAGATAATGTGTTCAAGATCACTTACGTAATATTTATGTATATTATGAAATTATAACAGTTAACATAGAAGAATTTTTTATTATTGAAATGCGACAAGTCAAACTTAAAAATAGAATAATACACAGTGAACATATTATTTCGCATTGATAGTTTTGTTAGCTTAGCTAAAAGGAACTTTCCTATGGAAGAAGGTGGCAAACGAGCAAGTCTGTCATCCGATGTTAAGTGACCTCTACCCATAGACATCCGCAACGAGCCAATGAGTCATAGTTGCGTTGCCTAGCTTGAATAGACGGAGAGAGAAAGGGATAGACAGGAAAAACTATATTTCTTTTTCCCATCCACACCCTCCCCGTCCAATCTTCTTCCCTTACCTTATTTTTGATTGTTCTACTAGTTTTTGAATGTTTTGTTCTGCAAAATTGATCAAGTGTATCCAAATAACAAATAATAATAAAAAATAAAGAAGTTGTTGAAGTTGCAGCACAGATTGATGCCAGTGAATATTTTCCGCAATATTATTTGTCCACCGGCCGACCTTCTAGTTTCTTCTCCTTTCTCGTATAAACGTCAGTAACATAATAATACATGTGTAATACAGTTTTATTTCAAACTTCAATCTTTGTTTTCTGCAAGCTTTTAAACCAGTTGTATATGATACCGGTTTGGTTGGAATCGATCCTTGAGAAACACAATTTCAAAACACGGATTGTAACAGTTGAAGAGTTTTAAAACGAAGGACGTTTGAACCGAGTCAAACTCAGCGCCGATTAGCAAAATAACTAATATAAAATATGATAAAACCACGAATAAAATATATATAAAGAAAATGCACTTTCTCAAACATTTTTCGATTAATTCTAAGTCGGGTCGGTAGGTCACCTAGTAATTTATTAAGTATTTCAACGTCACAGTAACAAATGTATTTATACATAATATATGTAAAGTGAAACTATTTCAAGAAATTAATAATAATAATAATTTTTAAGGTTAAATGTATTCATAAAATAAGTGTTCAAATAATATATAATATGTAATAATGAAACAACATGTAATTTAGTAGATACAAATTTGTTGATAAATTGCTTTTTTTATATAAATAATTGTTGGAACTGGATGAAGGAATTGTTTGGAACTGATGAAAAGAGAGTGCATGCGGCAGAAATGCGAAAATAATGTTGAGATGGATATGTGAAGCACACAAATCGATAAGGTACGAAACGAGTATATTAGGGCAAGCCTGAAAGTAGCACCAGTAATAGAAAAATTAAGGAGGGAAGAATGGCATGTGACAAGTAGAGTTTTAGATATGAATGTGGCGGAATATGTGGGTAGGGGTAGGCCTAAGAAAAAATGGATGCATTGAATGAAAGGTGACATGATTAAAAGAAAGTAACGACTGAAATGACAGTTGATGAGGAAGACGAAAGCCTATTGTGCCGACCTCACATAGAGTGGGAAAAGGGTAGGGAGATGATAAATAATTGTTAAAATCTATAGATATATTTATTGGTAATAATAACTATTAAAATTATTAAAACAAGGCTCTCACGCACACAGTGTCTAAAACCGAACGTATACATGACAGACAACAAAAGTATTGTAATAATTAAAATATATAAAATGTAGGTACATGACCGCACCCTTAAACGTAAATAACACGAAGTCATTGACTGGCTCTCATTAATACATTTTAAAGTTCACTCATTAATTAATCAATCCGTTTTTCGTAAGTTCCCACAACCGTGAAAAAAAAAGAGAAACAAAATCCAGACACCTATATTTGTATAATTTCTTTATTAACGGTCTTGAGTTTCAAATACAAACCCCTGCACATACCGCACAACTTCGGTTTTATAAATAGCACACGCACGATGACAAGTCTAGTCAAGCTATTCATGATCCCTGATATCCGAAACAGTAAGGTTTGACCACTAGTAAAGATATTAAAAACCATTAATGATTTTGATTTTGTAAAAATAGACAAAATTGTTCCTTGAAGCCTTTTGCATTGTTATGAAAAATGTCAATGACATTTCAATGAAACATCCTTTGAAATTGATATTTATCATTTCAGATTTGTCCATTCGGACATCTGTCTATTATCTAAGAAAGCAATTCACAACATGGCGACTATGTGCGAAAAACAGTACTAAAGCAAGTATTCTATTTGCAGGCAACATTCGGTATTATGGCGCCTGAATCAGCGCTGTTATTCGTGATCCTGAGCCCAGTGAGTGCGTACTATAAGGCGAGCAGTGATGGTGCAGTTTCGATCTACGCAGACCCCAGCGTAGTGCGCGCCTTCCCCGGCGGCGTTGGCAATCGCAAAGTCGGATCAAACTACGGCCCTACGATTGGTACGAAGCTCTTCTCTTTCCATGTGACAAAGTTACACAATTCTTTTATATGTTTATTTTTTTATTTTATTTTTTTATATATCGAAAAAACTTCAAACTCCTCCATCTCTTCATCATATTACATACGGGAAAGGAATATCAGGATGTATAAAAGCCATTGCGATAAAAGAATTGCCAAATCGCCTAGAATCCAAGCGGTCGGGTTTAAAGACGACTGAGCTAATAATTTTGCCGTTTCATTCACCAAATGGTTTGTCCTGCAGAAGCGACCGCCCGGGCAGCCGAAATGGGCCACCATCAAGTATTGTGGCTGTTTGGCCCCAACCACGAGCTAACCGAAGTCGGGGCGATGAATATATTTATGGTTTATATTAACGAACACGGAGGTGAGAACTAGCTTTATGTAAAATAAAATGTATCTCGATCGCAATTAAAATTAACCAAGTTAATTCTGTGTCCGTAGTCCCTTTAATATAGTTCTAATACACTCTCTCCTAATTAGATATAAGGTTTATGGAAATGTATGTTAGGTTAATTGAGTTGCGAAAAATATTTTGGCAACCTTCGCTTCTGTTCGACTTTGAAATGTTTTTACACTGACGATTGGCGTTTGTGTTATCAGCGTTTAAACTCGGAGATCGTAAGTCTAATTTTTTCTGAAATTATACACGACGAAGATCTTCGATCGCATTAGCTCAGATAAAAAGTGAATTCAGACGATTTAATTTTTATTTCGTTCAGATCGTCTGTTTGTGTAATACGGTCGTTATTTGAGTCAAGTCGCACGAACAATTGTAGTCCGTGTATTACAGAAACTTCAGTATTATTTTGAAGCTTATATTTGTATAGACATGATCAAAGACAAAATCAAGTTGAAGCTATTTAAATGTCTGAATTATTAAAACTAGATTTATTTATATATCGTAAATCACTTCCAAGATGTCACTTAATCTGGACGTGGTGGAAAAGAAGTATTCATATAAGAATCATAAACATTAAACTACATGTCGGTATCGGTTTGTCCATGCGCAGGCATGTGAGCGGTACTGTGGCGTTATCATTGCGGGCTGACCTGTGACCGGTTAATTCTCGTCTCATATGTAGCAATAACTGCGGTCACTAACATCATGACTTCTAGACACTTTTACATGCGATTCAAACTGGCTATGTTATAACGTATATATTCTATCACTCTCGTATTCGTCTAATCAGGTGGTTAGAAAAAGAGAAAGGATATTTTCGTCACGACATCACGTGATACGAGATAGAATGTCAAGTTATAGGTCTGTATTTTGATTAGCTACAACACTATCCGGATCGAAACGCATTAATGTTTACGTGCAACTACTTGGTGGTAAAAAAATGCGAAGTGGAATCTGTCCAAATGGCCTTTCGCCGATATTTTTTTAAGTTCTAAACGATTCAATGTAAGATTATTTGAGACGGCAAAAGACTTAGGCCTAGATAAATAGACGTTTAATTGATTTTGAAGACTTAGCACTTGCTAATTATGAATTTGACGGCTCGGCTCAACTCATATCTTGTTGTCAGTTGTCAATATGAATTGAATGCGTTCAAATTTATATTTTATTGTGGAGTTAAATACTTTTCAAATATAATGTAGATAATTACTTATGTGGCTATTTTTTTATTCAAATTAATATAAAATTAAGTTTGACAAGAATATTTGGCGAATTCAGTTGTTTATGAAATAAAAATAATATGATTAATTGTGAACGCGATAAACGTGAATTCCAATATTTTTTCAGAGACAAGTAGAACTTTGACTTAGCTCGTAGTATCGATTATTTTAGATGGTACCGGGTACTTTGCTAAGCCAAGCCTAAGTCGTACTTTAAGAAGTAATACTTTTGACTAATGCTTGGCAACGACTATTTATCTCGGCCTTAGTTTAGTTACGTTCCTATTATCTCATTGTTCTTTATGTTCTGAACAATATGACTGAGACCACGTAATACATGACATCAATCAAACATTGTATTCCATTTTGTTATCTAAATAAAACAATATGTCAAGATGTGTTGTACGTTGTGTCAGGTGCACTTGCGCGAGGGCTACGGGCGCCTGATCCATCTGTACTGCGCGCTGCTGGTGAGCAAGCTCAAGTTCCACCAGCGCAACCCGCGCTTCCCCGGCAACATGCAGCTCACCGCCGACGAGCTTGACAACATCGCCGAGAATGATGTCAATAATTAGTGAGACTTGCACATTTTCTCTTCAAGATCGTTCGAATTTCCTGTCTTTTTATTTGTTGCAGAATGGGTGATTAATGCCAGTATGTTCCTATTTATTTTATTTTAACGTTGTACACATAAACAATATTGATGAAGTATGAGGAAAGTTAGATAGAAATGCACTAAGCAATCGGAGCTTAACTCGTTTTCTCCCCAGTAACCCTAACCCCGTGTAGTAGTGAGTAGGTGAAAGTTAATTATAGGTTTATATTAGTGTACAAGTAATTAAAAACGATATAAAACATTAAGCAGAATAGCATTGCATATAGTCATACGGACAGCACGACTTCCCAGAATACGGACGTGAAGTAGTGGGATGTCGTAGGCCCCATCCACTTTCCATCCTTTATTCCCTCTTTTTTCTTTATTCCTCTTTAACTGTTGGAGATGAAAACAATATATGCAGGTTTTAATATTTTCTTTTACTATTTACTTACAGCTTCCAACTGTGTGTGGAGTTATTTGACTACATGGACGATATTTTAAACCTTCAAGCTGCAGGTTAGTAACAAATAGTTCTCTGTACAATGATTCATAATATCATTCGTTGTCTAATAAAGACAGATTAATATCACTTTATTTCATGTCTGGTAAATACAAGCTTTTTCCTTTTATAATGACTGCAATACCTACAGTACCCTTTCTCGACCTTTTGCAGTTTTAGTTATTTTGTAGTAAGCTATTTGCCTTTGGTTCACAAGGGAGTGTCTAGTAGTTGTTGGTTTGCTTGGCTATCGCGTTATTAGAAAACAAGATGTCGATGAGTTGTAGAATGTATTTATATATTTTATTGTAGTATTCGAGAGTTTGGGCAACGCGCGCGCCAACTCTATGACGGCGAGCGGGCAGTGCCGGCTGGCGGCGCTGATCCCGTGCGCGCAGGACTCCTCGCACATCTACGACTGCAACGTGCGCCTGCTGTTCCGCCTGCACGCCGCGCTGCCCGCGGACACGCTCGTCGGACACCGAGAGAGGTCAGCACCTTCGTACGCACGCACGCACGTACGTGCACACATACACATACTTTTTCGAAGTGCGTGCACGTGCACGCACTTCGAAAAAGTATGTGTATGATAATCATTTTGAAGATAATCATTTTGAAGTAGTCGGCATGGATGAATGTAATGGATATACTCAAACGAGCAAGTACCATGACCTCACATAATCCCGGCGTGAAATAGGGTTGTGCCTTTCCGATCCTGCCCGATGAGTGAGTGAGGTTATGCGCTCCCCATTCCCTTCATATCTCTTCTGTTGGGTAGAGGTGATTATTTAAAACGAATATATGTATTATCAGTTGCATGATGGCCAGAAAAACATCACTCACGCACGCACATGCAAACACTTGTACGCTTAAGACGCGTAAACTCGAAAGTGTTTTTGTAGAAAATGACGCCAATTCAAATTCTTTATTAAAATCTTAGTCTAAAGAAGTCTGTTTCACGTTACAAATTAATAACGCACCTTAAATTGTTAAGACTTACGTATTTGTCATAGGTTCCGTCAGCAATTCAAGAAGCTGAGTTCGTTCTACAAGCACGCGAGCAGTCTGCAGTACTACAGGAATCTGCTCACGTTACCGGTCTTGCCGTCGAATCCGCCAAACTTCCTATTACAGGTGTGTACAATTAACTGTCTATTTTTCTTCTTCTAGCATACTTCCTTAATGGTAATAAGGAGTATTTGCTTTCTTCTTTTAGATTGATGTAAGGCAACTCTGTGTATTTTTTATTACAGAGTGATTTTGGTACATACGTGACCCCCGTAGTGTCGATTCCGGAGCCGCCGCCTGACGAAGTGGACTCGGTTGGCTCTCTAATAGACACATCCGACACAGTCAGTCAGGTAATTACAGTAGTGAATTTAATTATGTAATTATTGTTAATAAAATAGGGGGTTAAGTATATAATGATTGAATACATTTCTTTTGAAAATAAAATAAAATAATAATAATTACCTAATAATCTGTTTTCTTTTGATAAAAGTCTGTTAGTTAAATAAGAAAGTGCGTTTTTATCATCCGATGTTGATTCTCATGCTGCGATGAAGAATTTATAC
>DWTW01001927.1:0-11786 GCA_018246275.1 Papilio slateri
TAAGCGAACTAATATATGATATGATAATAAACGCCAAGCTAGCGTCAAAGGGCCTGATAATATAATGTTAATCTTGAGTCTTGTATTGAATCTATTTTGTAATTGCTAATAAATTTCATACGAAGGAGACGGGGGCGGCAATAAATACTCTTATCTGCTGCCTGCTCTGTCGAGACTTTTTTCATTAATTATATATCTCGTAAAGCGATTTTCAATCCCCCTTCTATTTGTAACTCATGAAATATTGATGACGGTTTTCTGAAATATGGAAGTCTTAAAAGCAAAAGTGGTTTTCTGGGAGACTTGTTTGAAACTGTAGCAGTACCTTGATTTATCGCCCTTGAATTCCCTGTCGTAACGTCTGACCAACTTTACTAATTAAGAGAAAGATTAATTTCCTTTTCCCCTTAAATAATTTTCTTTAAAAGTGAAAGTTTCAAATATTTTTAATATAATTGAAAAACTTATGTAACTTCTCTAATTAAAAGATATCATGATAATTTTTTTAAAGTTTTAGGTTTTTAAATTCATGTAAAATAATTGAAATATACGAGTATTACATTTTAACAAATATTAAGATAAAAAAGACGCAGTTGTATTTGTTAATTTTCAACAAAGAAATGATACTCCTGCATGCTCGAATTAATAATAGAACGAACGAGAATTATTAACACGCTATGAACTAATTTAGCTCGTCTCTAATCTTAGTTAGCTATGTAGTTAGTTTCTCATTTGAGAAGCTGCGTTATCAAACTTGTACAAAATTAATATAGACTTAGACGCACAATGAACTAAAAGGATTACTCTACTCCTAACTATATTTTCATCGTTTCAGTATGGGGGAAATCACTATAGTATGGATGAAGTTTGAACGCTTCCGTATAATGACGCATTGTCGGTAATAAGAAAAAATATTTTTAAACGATTTTTTATATTTTGTGTATATATAATACTTTTTAGACATTAGATTCGATATAAAAATACAGTTCCTACAAAAGCTGAATTAGAAAACTATTTAAAAAAAAATCAAAGGTATTACTTGCTACTTGCTGTTTGAGACTCGATCCGGAATATAAATTAGCACCTACCAATTCAACCACCATATCTTAAGACTTCTTATAATGAAATATATCCATTCATACATGATTTAATAGCCTTCAAAACTTAATTCGCTAATAATCCTTACGCTAGGTGGAGGATTACATCTTACTTTTGTTAAAGCCCCGAAAAATCTTCCCTCCCTACCAATTTAATATCCACATTTCGTTGTAACAGATGTTAACGTATTTTATGTGTTCTCATCAAATATGTACGGTGGCCACAAGGGTTCGGAATCGTTTCAGAATGACCTGTATTACCGTTCAATAAGATGCAAGGCAGAGGGGCGCTACATTCAATACCTACGAAAGCGTACCGTACGCACATCGAATTCAGATCAACCGCGGACCCGCTTTCCACTTGATGGAATTTTGATGTCATCCTTTTGCAGCCATTATTTATTGCAGAGTCATTGATTTTCCCCTAAGCGGGTACTTAGATTTGTATTCATTAAAATACGAAATAAGATTATTTTCACTTTTTTTAGTTTAAATGAGAATTTGAAGATATTTTATATTATAGAATAAATTAACTTAGATATACACTTCTTTTAACAATTTAAAATACACACTATCGTCTCGTAGTTCGATTATTAACAGAACATTATGTTAAAAATTAAGATGGTACATATGCAAATATACACTATAAGTGCAGGAAAAATACGTATGTATCATTTATTTATACTAATGTTAGCAACAATACAAGATTTTACCCGAAAACACGTTTTAGAATATATTATCTTCACTTGTAGCTTATCGTACGTTTTCAAGGAACAAATTTAGTTATTTGGAAAATATTTTTGATCTAGTTATAAGATTTAATCTAGATTATATCGGCATGTGTAGTTTTACTTATTGTATAGGTCAAAAGCAATTTGTTACCGAAAGAGAATTCTTAAGATTCTATATTATTGTTAGCTGCTTTTGACATTGTGTCATAATTGAGAGCTAAAATAAAAGCCGAATCATTGTCGTTTTTATTAAAGGAAGGTTATATATATGTATATAGCAATACAAAGACCATCACCGGTTGTCAAAATTTTGATTTTTTTTGATAGGCAGTAACTTAAAAATACGTAACAAAGATTTTTTTCCCCGAGACATTTAAGTTGTAATCTGAATTAAATTGCTTAGTCATTACAGTTGACTACAATCTACAAGCAGACCACGTCAAATCAGCTCACGAGTCTTACACATACTTTAAAAGTAAATTAAAAATCATGACTCATTCAGAGGGATTCAGATTTTTATAGTGTGCAGAAATGTCTTAATTAAGAAATTTCATTACTTTCTCTTTCTTTTCCGTCACTCAATTTCCTCTGTTATATTGTTTGAAATAAGTAATATGTTCTCTACATATTATATATATCGCGAATTTTTAGTCGTAACATAGAATTTGTATATTTTTCACCTGTAATTATTTAATTACTAATAAGTATGTATTTGTGTATTATTATAGTGTAGACATACAGAGTGATCAAATTTACCACTTAGCGGTTACCTATCTATAACACGTCAAATTTCGCTAAGCCGGCCCTTCGCGTCATCGGATAAGCACAATCAGCAAGGCGGGATTGCAGGCCGGGCACGTCTCACCGCTTCGTGTCAATTGTCTTATTCACCAACAATTCCAGTGCCTAATGGTATTTAATAATAACCAATCGTCACTGGAATATCTGAATATTGATCCATCAACAGTATTACACGGTTAAACGATTATACTCATAGATCATTATTTATTTATAGAGACGTCAAAAAAATTGTTACATTAACAGATTTGGGTCTTATAACTTGAGGTCTGCTTGTAGACAATTGTGTAGTCTAATAGAATAAATAATATTTTTTATTATTGATATGTGTCATCTTTCCTTTCGATTTCCTGCATCTGTGGGAGTAATATCGTGAAAAGGGACGGAAACGTGTAACAGGAAGTCGAAGAGAAGTTTGTCGTCTTGGTGCTAGAGTTGATCGTCAGATGGTACCAACCCATTTTCCGGGAGATTGGTATATAACTATAATAAGCGACTACTACCAAGGCTCACTCGTTTTTTTTTATCTGTGAAGAACTACTGGATGTTTGTTATAGCTTTTAGCTAAATCTTCAACATCACACTTCTCTAAAAAACGACTAATAGGAAGCTTTTTCTTTTCTTTTTTAGAAAAGGTTTCACCTCGCTACGGCTTTGCAACGCCCACTAGAGATGCGTAATGGCTTTTGTCTTGACTGTGTCTAAAGAGATCTGAATCTAACTATTTGGATACTAGATAAAGGTATGATAACGTGCGTTCACTATAGTTTATGTTTTAATTTTCAATCTGTATTTACAGAACGACTCAAAGTAACGATACTTGAGAAAAACGATAAAGTTTGCGTCTGTGTACGTATTATAATTCTACATCAAAGTACTAATTAATCTTCTAATTAACAATCTAACCAAAAGTTAATTATAAAGAACGAATGATTGGTTTTCAATTCCAAGTGTCATATTCAGAACATGAACTGCGCAGAATAACCTACCACACGTAATGTAGACGAATTATGGAGTTTTTATGTTGCACAACTCAACATTTTAACACAGTGATCTTACTAATGTTTTTTTTCTGTTACGTCGGATTGTGTCCACGACATAATAATCTTTCATTTTTTTCATTCCATCTGGAGTAGGTAGAAATCGCTATCTTTTTAGGGCAGAAGGGGGAAAAAGAGCTAGCGTGTTACCTGATGTTATCTGATCAACGCTACAGATTAACATCTTCAATAAGAAGAGTCTTAGACCTCATACTATTTGAGCAGATACGGCCAGCCGCTTGCCGCGGTTGCAACTGCGACTGATCGCAACAGCGCTGTGTCTATGGCGGGCAACCGCATGGTCAGGTGCAATGGAGCCGCAGCGCTACGAGCAACCGCGGAGGTCAGACGGTTGTCGTATATGCCGCCGCACGGCTGACTGCGTTGCGGCTATTCCCGTAATGCGTATAGACTCTAAGATGCGTTGCCAGCCTTTTTGTAGGGACGTGGGGAGGAGTGTATACGCAACAACAAGGGAAGATGAAGAAAAATAAGCGCCTCTACTTCAAACACGTATTATATCTTATGAGTTCGCAGTACATCTGCTATATTTTGTCCATCATATTTAGTTCAACACTCACACATAAACCTGAGTGATTTTCCAGCAAGTTATTTTCTTACAAATAAATCCGAAAATCATTAGCTCAATGTCATACATAATATGTCTGCGAACCGAACCTTCGACTACCACTCTTGTCATACATCAGCAACTAAACTGTAATTCCTATATTAACATTAATATTAATATAATACATATGCCATATTAACAATATAACAAACAATATCACTTTACATTATGTGCATTGCTTCAATTCTAGAAGCTTATACAAAAATGTTTTCATAACAAAAGCTTTATCGAAGTACGATGATTGTAAAAGAATGAAAACAAATAATAAAAGTAGAAAAGCTCTTTGTGTTTTTTATTATAATAAATATAAAATGCCAGTGAACTTTTACTATATTGTTTTATCCAGTTTGATCATGTCTGCAAGCTCATATATAAATATTTATTTACTAAAAATATATAATAACATATGGTCGGAGTACCGAAAACTGTCTAAATGAAGATCTAATACAATCGTTGATAGACAAATGACTACTGAAAAATCCTTTCCTCTAACTACATCTAACGAATGTTACTTGCTTACTTATATTAAAAGTAGATGTCTTACGTTCGCACCTCAGACTTAACGATGTAAGATCCCGGGTTCCAGTTTGGTGGAGCACTCATTACAACCTTGCAGAACAAGGACTTTAAAAAAAGGTGGTTTTATTTCTGCGTCTCATCTGTGTGAGGTGGTGCAGGTACCTGCCTACCATACTCACATTTTGTCTACCCTAGCTAGTTATTAGTCTAGAAGGGGTTCTACCTTCTACCAAAAGCCCAGTTAAGCATTTGTAATTACTAATGATGCAAAATTTGATGGATACAGGTCATAGCACTAGGTAAGTCTTGGTCGTTTTCCTCTTCTGCCAAAACAACGTTACGTATTATTGTACGTTATTAAAAGTAGAAGAGATTTTATCACGTAAATCCGGAACAGATTAAAATTAACACAATATTTTTCAATGAAGGAAATTGTTCGACGAGTCGACAAGATAAAACAATTGTCTGCTATGCCAATAATCAGAAAGGAGTAGAGTAAAAGTCACGTATGCAACGTGACGCTCAGTTTAAACGAATCCGCTCTTTAGAAACATACTGTTATTTTTTATAATGTTAACTGTTTTTGTAATGTTAATTGATTCAGTCAAGATATCTTTTTAAGAGTATTGATGTATTAGTGAGAAGTGCTTAAAATTATTAAGAGCTTAAAATAAGCGCAATCATAAATAATACACACAATGTCAAATTCCTCATGCCAAATTTTTCATTTTTCTGAGTCGATGAGCTCGAAATTATAAGTCATCATATTTATAATTTCAAACTCAGAATTCATCAGAAACCAAAACCTACTATTATGGTAAGAATCGCTTAGTATCACATTACAGTGATTTATCAAGTCTTATTGACTACAATGCAATATATATAAGATATTATATTATAAAGAAAAACAATAATTACGAATCTAAGAAAAAAATACGCAAATTATGTACGACTAAAGTACGGACGGAGGATTGTAAAAAAAAAACATTTCCTTTCGCAAAGGTAAAACAGGGTGATACAGTATTGGATTGCGTCCTAGATTTGTATTTCTCGGGTAGCTGTGGGCAGCTATTTTATGTTCCAGTTCGCTGAAGCCAAGCGAACCCACATTTATTTACATACCTACACTTACTTTTCTTACACGGAGCTATAAATATTGTTTCCGGGGCTGAAATTATGTTTGATACTAAAATTTGAGTTGGTGATTTATAGTCAGTATTAATTTCAGCGTGTCTGTTTCCGCGGCATATTCTTAACTAATTTAAAAGACAATATGAATTTGTCTTTGGCAAAGATAATTTAGTTGGTTTTCCTACGAATAAAATTGATGCTGATTATTTTATCTTGTGCAATTTGAATCAATGAATCATAAAAAATTGTAATTTTATGTAGGGTAAGACTCGCATATAGTGTCAAATTGGAACACACATAGCAAAAATAGTCACGAGAAATTAAATTTTACACAGAAAACCTATGTGATTTATATAACAAGTGAAATAAAATTACTGTGACCCTATGAATAATTTCCAAAATCAATTTCTATGTACCAAATATATCCAGATAATATTCTATAGTCCAGATATATCTCATTAGCTTTTTCATTATAATCATACATTAATTTCACATGGTCTTCGCAAACCTGATCTGCTACCTCCTCACCTACACAATTACACATATATGTCCGTAGATGTCGTAATTATCTTCCTCGCAATTCTATCTCCAATCTACTCGATATAAGTATTTCTGGCACCAATTTTACCTTATAGAGCTAATCCCATATTTTACAATCGCGCCCATTGTAATTCTAAATGATAGTATTTTTACTCTGAAACACTCTCGATTACACTCATCAGGCAACTTAGCTTTGTAAGTTTGGTAGACTAGTCTATACTGTGACCAGGTTATATTTATTCATGTCAGATATAATTACTTGTAAATAATTTCTAAGGAATTATAGAATTTGTTTTCACAAATGCCGTTGAAATTTTTATTTGTAATTTGTTTTAAATTGATTTTGACCGTCATCCAAATTGAGTATCCAAAGTTTCTAACAATTCTTATTTACGAAACTGGAAACTAAATTAAACTTTCTATTTTTTTCATTTGTATACACGTGCGTCAGTTGAATAAAACAAGTCTTTCTTATGAAATGTATTTTAGTTGTTGGCCGCCGTTTTAACGAGAATCGACTGTAAATTGAAGCTTTACTGGAAGAAAATTCTATTGAAACAACAACTAAACTCAATTAAAAGTTGGAAAGCCCGCGTAAGCCAGTATTGTACTCGCCGATGTTACATCAAACTAAAAGAGTTAATTGAAAGAAAAATAGAGAATTTCGATACTGCACAGTTTCTTTTAGCTAACAAAAAGAAACTAGAATACATACGAGTAAAAAAGTAAGGTTTAGGCAGGTTGGTAAGGTCATATTATTGTTGGAAACATAATATATCAAGATTTTGATATTTTCCTTCATTTTGAGCAATATTACCGTACATAAATATATATAAAATATAATTAATAAAAACAGATATGTTTATGATTTGAGATCTAGTTAGTAAATTTACCAAGATAAAGAAATAAAAGAATTCTGATATATTTCGATAGAATCACTGAAATGCGAATTGACTGAGCTCCTACTTCTATGGTGGTGTTGTATTAAACATTGTAGGCTGTCCAAAAACCCTAACTACGTTACGATACTACGATTTTTTGTGAAGTATCTTTGTGCGAACGATTTATTACGATATATTTGTATACAGATAAAAAATATTAGTTATTGTCCGTAGCTTCGCACGTATTCGCTTATTATTTTCCTCAGTGGAAATTTTTGTAATTTGATTTCGCGAACTTGACATTATAGGTAACATTGATGTCAATTTTTTTTTATTGTCAAAACTTATATCTTTACCGTGGCAACCAATATCCTAACTGATATTATAAATGCGAATGTTTATTTGTTACGCTTTCACGCATAAACTTCTCAATCATCATGAAATTTTGTACACATATTTTCAAGAGTATAGTCGAGCACATTGCACATTGAGTGAGTTGTGAATGACACTTATAAAAAAAATATTGTTATGAAGGGCTAAAAAAATTGTCCGATTCATCGGACTCTCTCAACTCTTCAGAGTTTGAGTTTTTTGAGACATCAACTGATGACATCAAATAGCAGAACAGTTGAATCGACTTAGTATACAACAATGTATGTAAAATGTGATACAGCAAATTGTAATATTGTTACCGTATTTAATATTAATAGTGAGATTAACAATTACCGGCTTCCTCTAATGTCTGTAGTTTGGGACAACCACTGGATTCCAAATAACGCCCGGTCACTGATAAGGGTAGGATTAATTTAGTACGTGTGCAATTTAATTTTATACGTACTCGTGCAGGTTTCGAGTTAATTGTAATTAATAGATAGCACAAACAAATGTTATGTATTTTGCTATCGCGGTTAATACGTATCTTCGGGTTTATGTGGTTATTTGATCACAGAAGGTGGTTATTGAGTAAACAAGGTCTTCATTTTGTAGGCTGTATAATCAATAAATAATAATTAAAACGGTAAGTCTGAGATAAATCAGGTTACCAGTAGTCCATTTCAATAGATGCTATATCATATAAGACGCTTTTTTATAGGATACTAGCAGCGGGTCGCTCTTTTCTTCATGGACCCATCGTAGTAGCAGTATTGGTTTTAAATACTGCAGGCTCATGTTCAATGCTCGTTCCACTTCAAGTATGTTGTGCGAGGTAGGAAGTTGCGCAAAAATGGCTAAACGTTTAACGAGCTTTATTCCTAGGGCTTAAACCATTTCGTAAATAAGTTCCAAGAAAGTTGATATACAACTGCCGTCAGCTATTTTTTCGTTGCAGATTTCTAACACAGAGAGAATAATGATATCTCTCACGGACTCAGTAAGAACTCAGTCATTTTGCCGTTCAAAACGGAATACAGTGGAACGCAGTAATTTTTAAGAAACTTAAAACAAGGAGTTTCTAAGTTCGCTTGTATTTTTTATGTTTGTTACTTCGAATTTGTTATTTTGATTTTTGTTTTGCAATCGTAGTTTTTGTTTCCATTGGTCCCATTTAAATTTCATTCCGATCCGATAAGTGTTTCCAGAGTTATTCAGGATTTACAAAAATTGAAGTCGGTTTTTTGTAGTTTCATTGCGTTTAAATTATTGTGTTATTATTCCAATGCTTGAAAAACAAATGAAAACCACATAGATGTTAGGCATTGTAAATAGTATGAAAATTTTTGTGAAACTTTATATTTATGAATAATATACCAAAAAAAGTAAATTATAAAACATATCAATATAACTTAATATACATATTTAAAAGAAATTGTACAGCCCTTAATGATCTGGAAATTAATTCAGCATGAAATTATCTATTTACCCACAAATCTATTCAATGAGAAAATTGGGTTCAGAAAACTCCCCGCATGTCCGTTTCTTGCAGGAACGACTGGCATTGACATCTGGGGCGTACAATTGCTCAGCTCCGAATAATATATTAAGAGCAGTCGGAATGTTACTCCCTTTAATTCGAGAAAGAGAAATTTTCGGTTCGTGATTTTTGTGTAAATTTATCGTTCATTTCTTATGCTTGGTTTTGCTTGGTTTTTCTTTTAGTCTACACAAATGGTACTATCAAACTATCATGTTGATAACAACATTGAAGGGATACATTTTACTTTCTTTATGCCCGTAGAATTTGACTATATTGAAAGACGTGATTTTTCTGATTTTGTTGGTTTTCTGAATTATAATGATGCCGAATAAATCCAAGTATCGTCCCACAACTCACATACAAAACTTATAGCTTATCTACCAAGAACATACTACTTATCTGCAATCTACAATAAAAATGCCAATTATTGGCCTTAGAGGTCATGGTGTTACTTAGTGTACGTACGACGAGCATACTGGCTACCAGGAACTCAAATCAAGTTAGCTCCAAAGATTTGTAAATAGGCTAAAAATGTTTCAGATTTTGAACAACTAAAAACCAAGGGGTTTATCTAAACAAGTATAAATGGATTAAAATTACTGTACTTTTTAAATAGAAAAATCATTACCTTTCTTAAAAGCCTTATTACTATCTATTTTTCACATGACACACTTATTGAAAGATTATATACAACATAATCTAGGGTAATATCTGTGTAATGATAATAAATTTCACAATAATTAATTAGAGAAAAGATAAAAGGCTGAGTTTTGTAAATTCAACGGAGCTAAGAGAAAACATTGAAAAATTAACATTCATCAAAGGTGCCGGGCGGGAGTCATAAATTTCGGGGTGGTGCCCCGTCGTGATTCCAGTCTCGTCCCCTCCGAACGGCGCGCGGCTGACGCAATAAATTATACCCATCAATAATAACAAGCCATCGCCGTGTCAACACCACTCTATACTATTTGTATCGATTTATACGTATTATCTTGAATTCTTAAGCTAAGCCTTTGTCAAAAATATTCAATTTAATTGTTAAAGTAAGAGATAACAGTACTAAAGGCAACTCCTTATTAAAATTGGCACCGTGTCTGCAGATTCTACTATTTTATTACTTCCGTAATGAGTTCGTAACGACGCATTACTGTCCAAGCATTGTCTATACGATTAGTGAAAAATGTCAAACGATCAGTTGTCAAACCATTGTGACACGATTGTCTTAGCAGAATTGGGGGAGGGGTCGGGGGTGTTCAGAATTAACGTACGCGTCGATGATCGTTCAATTTCAGGTGAAAAATTTCTCGTTGGCATTTTATAAATAAAAAAATCAAATAGAGAAATCGTAGAAGAAGTTGTGAATAGAATCTGTGTCAAATAATAATTTGTTTATTGTAGGAAGTAGAGATGTTTTTAGATTTATTTTTGCTCATACATAAAACTTAGTTGTATCCAACCTTGCAACATTTTAATTTTAATTGTATACAAGGTCTTCTTCGTCAACGTCGTATCAGCCAATATTCGTCGACTGCTGCCTCCTCCATTGATCGCCAAAAAGATCGGTGCACTGTCGCCCTCATGCATTGTACTCCTGCAACTTCTACTGTCCTGCAAATCGTCCGTCCATCCTGTGGGAGGCCGACCTACGCTCCGTCGACCTGTACAAGTTCTTAAATGTTTCAAATTACATTGGCAATGCAATGTAATCTATAAAAATAAAGAGTATTTTAGGTATTTATTTGTCTTTTTAAATACAAAGAAGTTACAAAGCTCACAAAATTAAGTTGAAAACTAGTCGTCAAATGGCTTGAAATTTCGAGGGTGGTAACCCTTTGAGGGTTCAATCGAAATAACCACAAAACGTTTCAACCCTATTTTCGATTCTCGTCACATCGACTCCATCACGTAAAAGGCTCGAGACGAAGGTAAAGGCACTTTGGATACTTATTTAGAAAATATATGTACGCTGTACGAATATAAACCAAATAACTCCACTCGTGTGTGATTTAAACTTTTCCGAGTGATTAGTGTTGCTAAGCTTTACTGTCGTGAAATTTTAGTACCAATGGACTGTATATTAAGAAATAATTAGCGGATCACCATGTCGTGAGATTCCTGGTCCACATTGGTTTTGACATCGTATTGATTGTTAACCCTAATGTTTACCAGGTGATGTATTGTTGGTAAAATAAAATGGGAAGCGAGGAAGATCTGATTCTGATGTTGATTGCCATCGATACTTATAGACATCCGCAAAAATCAGCAGAACTGTGAGTCGTTTGCGTTATCTATGACATAATAGGGTAGGTGAGTAAGGTTAGATATATAATGGAAGGGAATAGGACTATATATGGAATAGGGAAAACCTTACGTATCTTAAGTAACTTACAATTATAAACTTTTTATGCAAGAAGGTGGCAAGAAGGAAGGAGCAGCCGTATTACCTGATGAAAAAAGATCCCTTCGTCGTAGATCGACGAAGGGATCTTTTTTCATCAGGTAATAC